>WYDI02038434.1:0-13783 GCA_009867235.2 Psittacus erithacus | reverse complement strand
CAAACTTAAACAGGGGAAGTTCAGGTTAGATATAAGGAAGAAGTTCTTTACTGTAAGGGTGATGAGGCACTGGAATGCGTTGCCCAAGGAAGTTGTGAATGCTCCATCCCTGGCAGTGTTCAAGGCCAGCTTGGACAGAGCCTTGTGTGACACAGTTTAGTGTGAGGTGTCCCTGCCCATGTCAGGGGGGTTGGAATTGAATGATCTTAAGGTCCTTTCCAACCCTAACATATTCTATGATTCTATATATGTGTAATTGCAGGGTCCAGTATAGATTGCGCTTAGAAACAGAACGTGTGATCCAGTCATGCTATGCTTCGGTTGCTGATATAAAATTGTATTAGCTGAGTTCAACAGCTGTGTGCTGTGCCACAATGCAAATGGGGAAACAGTGTGTGCAGTCATATACTACTAGCCTAGATAGAGCATGTTGTTTTTCCTTTACAAGATAATCTCAGAAATAAGGGAGAAATATAGAAAGTAATCGAGAGAGGGGGAATTAAGGAAACAACCACAGGATTAAAAAATAAAATAAAATTAAAGATTTTTAATGTGACCCAAGGATACAGGTTTCATTAAACGACACTGCTTAGGGGGGAGACGGTTATTCTTGCTCTTGCTCAGCTGTTAACATCTGAGCCAGGTTCACAGTGACTGACAAATGTGACAGATGATCCATCCCCAGTGGGTAGTTGTTTACCTATGTGCAAACACCTCCAGAGCCAGTTTTGTTTTCCTCTGTGATTGATACAGCATTGCCAAGACAGCAGGTGTTCAAAATAGCTCTTCTCGTGCTCGTGGTTAGCTGTGTCCAATGTCTTCAGACTCCTGTGTCAAGTAAAACCGCAGAAGTTGTAAACAATGCCATTACTTTTTGAGGGAGGATGCTAACTTTGGTAGCCCCCTTTGCGTCGTACGCTGTAGGGCAGCTGCCTTCTCGGGAAGTGTTGCCTAACCTGGGCAGACCCCAGTCACCTCTTCTAGCCTTGCCTTTGACTTCAGCTTCCCTCAGATTTCATAAGCACTCTGACTTCACAGATGCGCTGCTGTTTTACCTAATACTTCATCCCCTACTGAAATATTAAATAGTCTTCACTAGCTAACTGGTTTTGCGGATTAAGAGCGTGTCTTGCCTGAGGAAGCCAGTCACAAAATCTCCCCTACCTTTTTCATAGTTCTTATTGTGGAGAAAATAATTAGTTGCTCATGAAGTTCAGCAGTGCGAAGTGCAAGGTCCTACGTTTGGGTTGAGCAATCCCAGTCACAGCTGCAAGCTGGGCAGAGAAGTGGTAAATGTTCCATCCCTGGCAGTGTTCAAGGCCAGGCTGGACAAGTCTAGTGTGAGGTGTTACTGCCTATGGAGGGGATGTTGGAACTAGATGATCTTAAGGTCCTTTCCATTTTATGGAATGGTCCATACCATTTTATGTTTCTATGCTTGCAGAAGTAAAACCTGAAAATACTATGTATGTCACTAAAAGCTGGGTTGGGAAGCTGACGTGTACATCTGCAAAAGCACTTTCTTTTCTTCTCAATTTGCATTTGTCTCAAAGACACTTTTATTGTGTACTTTTGAAAATCAGCACAGAACGCTCAGATTTGCCACTGAAGAGATTTTTAGCATTTAGAAATCTATTAGCAGTAACCTCTGCAGTCACAGTTACTATGCTAACTGTCTTGGGTGATTTCCTAGGAGAAGCAAGTGTTTTGAGCTGTGAAATTCGTATCACAGCATAGTAAGCTTTTCTGCACTTGAGGTGTTTATTATATCTGCAAAGTCATTTGCTGATTTTCATGTTTGATGAGAGGCTGCAGTTGCAGTATCATTTACACTGTTCCCTGTGTGTTTGTTTAACCTGCTGGAGGTTTATCAAATGGTCTGTGAAGCATCTGCAGAGTCACTTGTCTTTTCCTTCCCATCGACACTGGAAATTCCTGACTTTTCTTTCACATATGTAATACTGGAAGAAGATTTCTTTCTTGTCTTCCTTCCCTCCTACCAAAATAACTTTACTGGAATGATTCCATGTATGTCATTCATGTAAACATGTTTCATGCACAGATAAATCTGGAGAAATTTGGCTCTCCTAGCAAATGAAAAAAGCCTGCTGAGTTCTTAGCTAAATGAGATTGCTGATGATTTATTTATGCTTTTTCTTTACAATTCTGCTACATGCTAGTGCTTTTCAATACTGGAAAGAATTAGAATAGAGAAAAATCTAATTTCATTCCTTTAGCCATAAACGAGGAAGAAAATGCATTAAAGGCAGTATTGCACATGAGGAACATGAACTTTTTCAAATATCCGACTGATAAGAGGTCTGAGAAGTTAAATACCTTTAAACTATTTCACTACTATATAGAATTTGATTGTAGGCACAACCAGTTGCAGATTTGTTGCTGATGGTGCCAAACACCTTAATTTATGGGATTTGGATTTAGTTGCATATAATTTTACTGAACCTCAGCCCTCCAAAATCAAATGTGTTAAATTATTCCAGCTGCAGTTTCTCCTAGCAAAATCAGCTTAGCTATGTGTAGTGTGATGAGAATGAAACCCATCTAGTATCTATAACATCATTAAAATACCTGTCCCAGCTATTTAGCCCTTGCAAGCACACATTTGAAACACAGATGGCAGTTTTGAGTGAATCATTTTGTATTCATTAAATGTGCTTGCAGTGCGTGCATGTGCATGTACTCCACTGGCCGCTTGTTAGTTTGAAGTACAAGTCCCTACCACAGGATTTCTCAGTGGAGCCTGAGACCTGGATATAGGCTGGGAAGCACCAGTACATCTCCTGAGGTTGGAGGTCCAATCTTCTAGTTGTTTTCCTGTACAACTTAGGTGTGCTGTCTGCACTCCACAAAGAGAAACATCCTTGTGATGGTTAGTTTCATTCATTTTGATCAAAGTGTTGGTGCTGTCCATTGCCTTTAAAGGCTTCAGTTAGAAGAGGGAGCAGGCTGTGAAGGACACGTGAGGAGAGAGAAACTAGGAAAAGCCAAACTAAGATGGTCAAGATGAGGCTTGAAAGAGAGGTATGGAGACAGTCTCTGAAAAAGAAGGCAGGCTGGGGGAGTTTTGAAAGCGGGAGGAGAGCCATGTGCTTGTTAAATGTCATGGCAAGAAGTGACAGGCACAAGCTGAGCTGTAACCCTGTGATTGTATTGATCACAGTCCATTCCAGGCTGAACACAGACTCATCAATCCCAATAATCTCGGCTGTCCACAAGAAGTTGTAAAACTTCTTTTGTGAAATTGGACTTTGTCACTTGTGGAGTAGAGCAGCCCATTACGTCTACCAGAGGTTGTTCATTGGTTTAGGTAACTGAGAAGCTAAAACTTGGTATTTACCTCTTGAAAGCCACTGCATTTCCACTGGATAGCATGGCTGGGTTTTCATGGAGGAGGCAGGGTGATGTCTTCAGAAAAATGGGTATTACATGAGAAGAAGATCCATGAGGAATGCTCGGGTTCCCAGTCTGTTCAGAAATAAGGATATGTATTAAAAAAAAAAATTCCAAGCAATATTTTTTTCATTTTTTATTTTTATTTGGGTGGAAATCTATTTAGGCATTCTTATCTATGCTATCGTCAGTTTATTATTGGAGCAAAAAAGTGGATTCACCACAAAAACTGATTTCTGCATCATTCAATTGAGACAATCCTCCTGCATCCAGTATCAATAGAGGGGAAGAGTAAGAAGTAAACCTGTGGATGCAGACTGAGATTCAGACGGTCTGAACAAAAAAATTCATTAGCAAGAGATTCATATGTAAGTACTGCAAAGACTGAGGAGCGTTGTAGCCTCTAATGTGGCAGGACTGGATCTGGATAAAGTAGGGAGGCTCTCATTCTCTCCCTAAACAGGACTAATTTTCTTGCTTTCCAAGATGAAGTGTTAGTCTGACCTAGCAGAGCATTGCTGTCTTTCAGAAGTCCAGTGTCCCGCAATGCTATAAGCAGAAGCAGATGCCTAGCAAAAGAAATCCAGGCATGTTCCTTTAAGGTCTGAGTAATTTCCTGATTTGAGAAGTTGAGGATAATTTTTCATCGTTTGCCTGCTTGGGTCTTTTTGCAATTGATTCTTTTTACCTTACAGTTATAGATAATTAACTTGTTTTTTTTAATGTTCCTAATGTATTTTCTAATGCCTCTTTAAAGGAGTTAATGCATGCTTTCCATCTGGTTTTTTGAATCTCCCATTCAGTTTCTGCAGTGATTATAAATTCAGGGCGTTAAGATAGCCAGGAAATAATATATCATCGACCAAGATAACGGCTGTGTCACACCAAAATATGCTATGCCAGTCTGGATGATAGCTCACCTCTTCAACTGTATCAGTTGGGCACAGCTGCTAGTTCACACTGTAAACCTTGGCTTTACATCAAAATGTTTGGGGGTTTTGGGGGTTTGTTACAAAGTTATACGTCCATTTTACCAATATGAAGAGGTTTAAAGTGTTTTCGTGTAGATGGTGGAAGGGTCATTTCTTTGCTTGCTTGTTTAATAGATTTTTTTTTCCTGCTTTCTAGTCACTTAGAATCAAAAGAGGAAAAGAGATTTTAGTTCTTGTGCATCTTCCTCATCGCATCTTTGGTATGTGGGGCAGATAGATGTGCATCCATGCCTCTTAGTGTAGAATAAAAGAGTTGGATGTTGCTGTTTCATGGAGGAGCTGTAAGGCCACAAGTTAATTATAGCATAATTACAAACTACCTTTTGTTTCCTTCCTATTTGAAAGCTCAGTGATAAGAATAAATAGTGATAAGAATAAGAATAAACCCTTTCAGGTTTTACTATATACTTATATGGAATTCATGGGCCAGAAGGGGCACTGGTGACCATCTAAAATAAATATACAACTTCCCTGGATTTATTTATACCTCAACTTTTATTTGAATTATATTTTAGAGGGACTTTCAATATGTTTAAGGTTACTGGTGATACAAAACTCATTACAGCCTTTTGGGGTTAATTAGCCTAGCTGCTTTTATTTCTAGCTTGAGTACGCCACCTTGTTTGTGATAAGAGTTGCTTTTCATCAAAATTGGCTTCATCCTTTATAGGCATTTCATTATGAAATCACCTTTTAATCTTCCCTTTGTTAAAGTGAACAAATTGTGCTTCTGGGTCTTCTGTTCCTTGGCATGTTTCTTTAACTATCCTGAAAGCTCTTTTCTGACTCTCCTGTCCTCTCTTAGGTTATTAATAATCTTGTTGAATTGTGTCACAAAGATGACATAAAGCATCTGAGTGATGGTCACTACTTCACTAAATAGAAGGGTGTACTAAATACTGCTCTGTAAAACTGTCCCTTTTATATATTTATGGCTTGCATTCATAATTCTGGTCAGTGAGAGTTTAGATCACCTGTGAGGGTTCCCAAATTCTTTTCTGTCCACATTAATTTCATAATGAATTTACTGGGTACCTCTTGGGTTTTTTTAGCTATATAGGTCTGCACATCCCTTCATATCTCTTACATTAATAGAGAGACTTAATATTAATTTTGTAAGTGATAGACAGGCTAGTAGAATGCAGACCTTTTTATTTATTGTCCTTGTCCAAATTGCAGATGTTATTCTCACTTTTTATCTGCATGGTTTGGGGCATACTAATGTTGTGCGAATAAACACATAAAGAAGGTTCTTCAGTCAAGTCTCACTTACTAATCAACTGAAAGAGTACAGAAAGCAAAACAAGGAGTATTTTAATAGGCAAAAATAGCAGTGAGGCCAAAATCAGGAGATTTCAATGCTCTTATTCACAGAAAACATTGGTGGAAGGACACTGAATCTCATTCCAAGCAGAAACGAATGCTAATTGATTTTATCAGTGAAGCAAATGAGCCCAGCTGAATAGTTAACTGTGAGACAGGATACTTCCGAGATCTTCATCTCATATTAGATGACATTGCGACCCTGATTACTTGTCAGATAAATGATATAGAAAATGAGCATTGACCTTTGAGGTAGTAAAAACCCAGTGTCACAGAAAAATGTGAGACACATGCTGCAGCTGAATTTTAGGTATCACTGACAAACCACGACTGATCATATGCTGTTAACGGAGTGTGAATATTGATCTCCAAAATATCGCTTCTGTAAATGAAAGTGAGAAGTAAAACTTGATAGTGGTCATATAGGGCAATCTTGCCATTAGACAAAAGAATGCAACAAAATGGACCAGGTCTATAAAAACTAACTAATGCTGCAGTATGATTAAAATGGATGATAATATTTCAATACCTTGCATGGAATATACTCACATGGGAGTGAAAACACATGCTCTTCCAAAAAGTTTTCACATTGAGTTCTGGCTAAAAGATACATCATTAGTTCTGGAATTGAAAATTTAACAAGTATATTTGCAAGTTGTTTTAACTTACAGCTACCAAACCAGATGCCTAGTAAGGAATTTACTCAGTTTTGTGATAGGAATAGTACCTAACTCTAATGACACCATTAAAATCCAAGAGCTTTATTCCTTAGCCGCTAACAAAAGGTAATGGTGCAGTAGAGAGCATGTAGTGGATGGGAGCATATATCCAATCATGGAGCTTGATTTGCTTAATCCCACACCACAGTAAATAACAGACATGTTGTTTTAAGTCAGTTGGTCTAGCTTATGTGCTCACTAGCAAGGATGATAGCTGGACATGATCATAATCTATGGTAAGATGTGCTTTGCTTGGTCTGAGGGTATTGGGAGTCTCAAAGTATTTTTGACAAGTTGTGGATACATTTTGTAGTCCCAGTTTTCTCTGTGTACAAAGCTGGAGTGGAATATTTTATATGCTGATCCAATGCACATTTTAATATATCCAGTACCCTATAAATATATCATTGCCCAGTAGTCAATACATGGGGATCAGAAGACATCAGCGCATCACCTTGGATTCTCCTAAAGCATGTATGAATTAAAATTAAACATTATAAACTCAAAACCATACCGAATATTCTTACCAGGTGGTAGCAGTTAACATTAGGCTGGTATCTCTACACCTATCATAAGTTCTGGGTCTTCACTGTGGAAAAACATGATGAATGTGCAGACCTGTCACGGCCTGAAGATCACCTGCTCCACACTTTGCTGAACCAAGAAGGGAAAGAAAATCTGAAGCAAAGACTCTCATTACAGATATTCTGTAAAATGTATAAGCTAGATGTTTCCTGGGAAATATTGCTGGTGAAGCTGCCTTGGTTGGAAGTATGAATTTTGCAGTAGTTCTAAATGAGCGAAGCTTCAGGGCAGGAAAAGTGACGTCAGCGCAGAAGTGTTGTCGCTCTTCTTTTGCTTGACAAATTGGTCTAAATTTTTTTGGCTTCTTTTTTCCCCCGTGAGGACTTCATCTCTGCTGAGAGGGTTTGATATTGCATCCACGCTTACATAGTCATGTTGGGGACATTTTTTAATATAAATTTTCCCTTAGCAGAAAAGGTTTTTGGAAGTAGAACCTGCAGGACATTTGTCCCTGTTTTACAAATGGTGGCAAAAAAGTAGGCAAGTGTGTTCGTTGGATAGTTTTGTTCAGGCAGAAATCACCTTTCCCGTCAGTTTTCAGTCGGGAAAAACTTGGAGGAGGTGACCCTGAGAATAAGTTAAATTCTGGGAATTAAGATAGATCCTGACTAGAAACATTTACCGTTAGTCATTCTTTTGAATTCTCCAGTTTAGATAAATAGCTCTGTGAACTATCAGATACCATCGGCAGCCTTTCCTGATCCCAAATTGTGCCTATAGATGATGCCGATCTTCTGGTCAATTTAGTGAACTGTCTGTTGCATACTTATGGGTAAAAACAGATTCTGTCATGCCAGACATTCCTTATTGGTATAAATCTTAGCTTCATAAAGTACATTCAAGTTGATATGATATGCTCTCATTAACAGTGCTAAGGTAAGTGATGTTATAAAAATGGCAGAAAGCATGTTTGGCATAGTATCCTTTATATGCATACCCAAACTACAGAATAGGCTGTAAGTTAGGAAAAAAACAAGCGATTAAATCTGAGTGTCTGATACAAATTGAGGACTGGAGTGACATCCTCAAAGATTTAAGAAGTTATAGCTGCAAAATTTAAGTCTGTAATTAGATCTCTGGTCAGTTTATTTGCCATTGGGATAAAAGGAAGCAAATTAATGGTTTGTTGTTACTGTCAAAGTGTTAATCTGATTTAGAAAAACAAGGGGGGATTAGTTTTTTATATTTCTAAAGTCCAAATCATGGCACTTTTTTGAGTAATCCAACTAGGTCACTTTGATGCGTTTGATGTGGTACTTGGGACAGGCAAGCAATGTATGATTTATTCTGTTGTGATTGCTTCAGTCACATGAGTAAGCCTATCACAATTTTTCAAAGCAATTTAAGAGTATAGTAATACAAAGGAAAGGATTTGAGCTGTGGGCATTTCAGGTGAAATGAATGGCAATCATAGATGCTCAGTGCCTGATCTCAGTGGGAATTTCCCAGTGATGCAGACCTCCGCCAAAAAAGAGTTGATTTATTAAACCTGGGGTAGTTCATAAATCCAGTTATGATGGATAACTGAGCTGCACATGAACTACTCTGGTGTGGGGATCCCAGCCTTTCCAGCCTTCTGGGCATGTGGCACAGCAGACAGCTGGGAGCAGCCCAGTGTAAGCAGCAGTGAAGCAAAGAGATACAGGTCGCAGGAAGCAGCAGTTTCTTTCATTTCAAAATCATCATAGGATGGTATATCTGGAGAAGATAAAAGTTTCAGAATGCAGTTGTTTGTGTAACTCTCAAAACTTCTATATGAAACTGAAACCATATCAAATGTAAAAACCTTATTTTTCCCATCATTTTTCCTCTAGTTCTGGTTAGCACATTTTACTGTAAGTGATAATAGAATATCTCTGCGGTGAGGCCTCTGTGTTGAGAAGGGCCTGGTAAGTTCCATAAGGGTTTTCATAAACTTAAAATTATTTAGAATTTGAATGTTTCCTTTGAAAACCATGGCAATATATCCTTTAACAGCAGAGGAGGAAAGAAACCAGGATAGTCGTGTCTTCTTGTGAGTTGTTTGCATGGAGTCAGCAACCTGAAGAAGTGCTCACAAGCAGGCAGTTTCCTTCTATTTAAGTGACAAGTCTTTTCACAGGCAATCTTACTTTTAAAAGAAGTATTTTCAGCAGGTGAGCTTTGTGGTGGGCACTTTCCCCTGTTCACATCCTCGTTGCTATTCTGTTCATCTCATTTTGCTTGAAGTTAAAGATGTCAATGAAGCCTCCAGGTAGTAGTTTAGCTGAACCTGTATGTTTTGCGCCATTTGAAGATTTTAGCTATTTCTTCAATTCACAGAAACACTCACCTCTCTATGCATGCTAATACTATGCCATTTCAGTTTCTGTGCTAATTCTATGTGATATGCTGGAAATTCAGATGACAAAAGAAATCACATAGGTATATCCTTGCAGCTGTGCATTTTACTGTTCTGTTGAAGTGGTTTGTTCAGCAAGCTTGACTGTCTAATAAGTTGTTTCATGCAAATGAAAGCATCTGTCTTTGCCATTAGTTCATTATGAATACATTAAACCTTAGGGAATAAGTAGAGATTGATTAGAGAGTTACAGAGTGTGTGTTAGAAGCTGAGAAATGCCTAAATTATTCTTTTTTTTCCTGTTTGGTTTTTTTCCTGTTGGCAAACTTCTTTTCAGCACTAGTAAATCCTTGTGGATTTAAGTGCTGATTGACAGCTAAAGTCATCACTATTCTGTGATTTGGCAAAATTTAATACAAGCCAGTAATTTATTTTATAGCTCTTTAACCCAGCTTTTCCTTTGGCTTTAACTATACTTTTTCTTCATCCTGACTGTTGAGTAGGTTAATGGTCTTTTTGTCACAGACACTTTTTTTCTACTGTAAGCACCTAACAAAAAAATTCAGTGCTTCCTATTTGTCAGGTGCTGTATATTAAATTCTCTCCTGAGCCATCCTTGTAACTTTAGTTTTCTTTCAGATTGAAGTATAGAAAAAAATTGTGTCCTTGTTGGATCACTTTTAAAAGCATTTATAGCTATGCATTCTTTCAGCCTATTTTTGCACTCCCATCTTCCAGGAGCGGGTATTTCTGGGTTGTGGTTTTCTGCAAAGGTAGAGAGTAAGCAATCCATAAAGGTATCAGTGATCACTGCGCACAAAGGACAAAATGTGTAGGAAGTATTCACTCTCATTTTCCATTTTTCTCATTCATTCTCTTATTTCCCTTTTTTTTTTCTTTTTTGCATTTCTCATCTTTCCAAGGATTGTCTAATCTTGCGCACAGAGACCTTGATAAACCTTTTTATCATGCCAAATCTCTCTCAGTACTACCAAGTAGAAAGATAGGGTGTGCACATCATTCAGCTTTGTGTGTTCTACAAACAAAAAAGGATATGACTTCTAAAACCTTAAAATCTTGAAACTTGTCTGGTCCTTAGTCCACGTACTAGGAAAAGTTCGACTGTCCCATTCCTCCAAATTTCAGTTTTCAAAATACATATTTGAAAATTCACCATCCTTTGCTTGAATACCCGCACAATAGTTCATCTGAAAAGGAGTAACAGCATTACTGTATTCTTTCTGATATTACTGCTTCAAATTTGTCATTATGCTAGTAATCTCAGGTTCACATGATAAAACAGAAAAGTGATGTTTTGTATTAACTAAAATGTTAAGTTACGATACAGCCGTAGACCATACTGAAAGTATGTTTAGTAAAAACTCAGTGACAGCTCAAATAGAGAAAGGGGATCTGACGGCACTATTGCTAAAACCTACTTGGTAGCCACAGGATATTGAAGGATTGGAATGAGCTGCAAAACATGTCTTAAATGGCAGAAAACTCAGCAATTCAGTCAGTTCTTAATCTAAAATGGAAAGAAGATTAAGAGGTGATTTGATTGGAGGTTACAGTTCTGCATCTGCAGGGAGATCCTGAGTGTCATGGTGGTAGTATAATGAGATCTTAGGCTTGAAGGCTTGTTTGCTCTCAGTTCAGATAGAAATTACCTGTGCATGTAGCAGATTTTCCATCACATGACGCTTTCAAAGCCACGTTGGACATCTTTCTAAAAGGTAATCTGTAGCTGCAGATATCACTGTATCATGATTCTCTGCTTGTGTCACTCAGCAGATCAGGGCAAGAATTGTTCTCAGTGTGTCCTTCCTGCCTTGAAATGCACCAATACAATCAGTCCTGTATTCAGTCCTGGCTGATCCATTTTGTTAACTGTAGAAAGCAGAGGAACAGGAACAGCCAGGCCATGTTTTTGTGAACAGTGTCATCTAAGTACAAATAAACATGAATTAGCAAGTTTTCTCAGTGCTAATTTTGCAATGAAGGAAACACATCAGAATTATGGAAAGAAGTTTTATAAATCAGAAACCACATCAGTGTCAAAGCTCTGCGCTGTTCTGCACAGCAGCATTTCCACTAGCAAGGGAGGGAAGTTACTGAATCCTTCATCCAGTGGAGGCAGAAATCTAGAGAAGACTAATGGTGTGAAACTCTGTCATTTCCTCATCAGTAATGTTTACCAGACATGTGCAGAGGTGTTCAGAGTAGCACTGCTGAATGGCACAAGCCATTCTTGAGTTTAAGGCTTGGTTACTTGTAGCATGAAGCAAACTTTTCAAAGGAGACATGTGTTTCATGTGGGACATATAAATCTGAGATAACTCTAGGTGAAAGCTCCAGCTCAAAAGTACCTTCGACTACCCATTTCCTCCCCAAGCAAAAAATGAAAAGAGAGATTTGAGCTCTAGAAAGCCCTGTAATGTCTGTAGAAGTGGTTGTGAAGGTTGAGACCCTTGAGTTTTGCCCTACCCTCCAATGGCTTTGCTTCCAAAAGCTCCACCATGGCAGTTCAGTGAGCTGCCTTGTCCCTGTCTCTGTGCATGTTCAGGAATTTGGCTGCCACCACAGACAATGTGGAAGCAGAAAAATGATTGAACATGCTGAAACACTTGCACTTACTGAAACCTGGCAAGTGCGTCAAGGTGGAATGGGGCCTTATCCGAAGATAGGAAGTTGATCATTGCAAATCTCCAAGTGTGCAGGTGGTGGTCAATGGATAGTGTAGATACTCTCCCAAAGCAAGCCATCAGTGAAAATACTAGAACTTCACACCTCGCTCAAGGAAATAATGCTGCATCATTGGGCAAGTATGTATTTCACGTAGCATGTTTATTCCAACCCTGTTGCAATGTGGCACACAGTAATAAAAATATCTTCTTGGTAGGTAACAATGACAAAATATTTTGTTGTTGTGATTCCACTAAATCTGTGTCTTCTTGTGGTAATGCAGTAAAAAATCATATTTACTGAAGCCAGATGTATTAGCATTTTATAATTTTATTAATACTTTTTCCTCTAATTGTATTTCTCTGCCAAGATTTGCTCAGGGTTTATGAACAGTAATTCTGTTATTTTTGACACGAACTTGAAACGCATCTTACTTTCTAAATCCATTTTCATTAAAATATGTTGATTGTTCTTCAATATACTTACAAGAATTCAAGCTTGTAATTTGATTCTTTACTTATAATAGGGGATTATAAAGCTTGTATGTTTTCAATTTCCTTCTGCACAGATATCTGTATATATATCTGTATATTTGAAAACTGTACAGAGATCATTCTTATTGCTGTATGAAGGTGCTTCTGTATAAAAACTGATCTCTTATCATGCCATGCCGTTTTTGCTTTTTCTGGCAAATGTTTTCTACTCATTCTGTCTGTGAGGGGTAGATTCAGACACAAGCAGGATGTTGGATCTTGAACATGTGCCATTGGTAGCATGGCTGTGCTGATGCCAGAGAAACGCTGGGACAGCTTGTTATAACTGCACTGTAGGCTGTTGTATGACTAGACTGGGATGGAAATGTAAGCCTTTGGAAGGTAATAATAGTTTAACTCGGTCACTGTAAAAAATTAAATGCAGTTCTCCAACAGCTGATTGTGAGTTTTTCTCTATAACTTACCAGAAGCAGCTGGTTTGGCAGAAAAGGTCTTATTTGTACAGCCCTGCTAACTATTTAACTCCTGAAATGTAATTACTGAAGTTACTGTGGTGTGCATCAATAACTGTGTCATACATCAGGTGTTTCTTCCAATAGCCTTTAGCTAAGAAATGTTTGAGGTTCTTGTTACTAAGAATGAAGAGGGGGTTTTTTGCCTGTTACTGGCTTTCAGTTGCTGGTTATTTGATCTCAGGTTTGGGATATTTATATTCATTTCTAATCTTTTACTTGTAAACAAAGTTTCAAATGTAATGCTTATATCTGATGCTAAGTTGAAGACCATCCCTGTTGTATGCCTCAGTTTTGATCTAGAGAGAATTGGTTTCCAAGGTATCTGTTTCTGTGCCTTAGAATACGAAAATGTACCTAAAAACCAAATAGTGCAAGAACTAAGCTCTTTTTAGGTGGGAAACCAACAAACCCAGATGTGAGTTGTGCTGCTATGTCCTGCAACCTTGGTGTTTTCTGTGACTTATGTGAGCATGTCCCATATGTCGCAGCCTGTGGTTAATCATAAAATACCATTATTTGCTTTTCTATGTCATGCCTAGGCCATGCAACAGTTTATAAGCGCGTTTTCGAGTTTATAAGCGCTGGTGGGAGGTATTTGGGGTTTTGATGACATTTCTGCAGTGGTAAAGTCATCTTGGAGATACTCTTGTAGCTGGGGAAAAGAAAAGGAAAAGGAAAAGGAAAGGAAAGGAAAGGAAAGGAAAGGAAAGGAAAGGAAAGGAAAGGAAAGGAAAGGAAA
>WYDI02038432.1:0-28205 GCA_009867235.2 Psittacus erithacus | reverse complement strand
CTTATAAGGATGCTGGGGAGGGACTCTTCATTAGGGGCTGTAGTGACAGGACAAGGGGTAATGGGTTCAAACTTAAAACAGGGGAAGTTTAGATTGGATAAAAGGAAGAAGTTGTTTACTGTAAGGATGGTGAGGCACTGGAATGGGTTGTCCAAGGAAGTTGTGAATGCTCCATCCCTGGTGGTGTTCAAGGCCAGGCTGGACAGAGCCTTGGGTGGCATGGCTTAGTGTGAGGTGTCTGCCCATGGCAGGGGGGTTGGAACTGGATGATCTTAAGGTCCTTTCCAACCCTAACTATTCTACAATTATGTGATTCTAAAGTATGTATTTTGAAGTCTCCTTGAAGTAATAATTCATATTCTAGAATTACATGCCATTCCAAGACTCCCAGACTATCATACAAAGTACTACCTTTAGATATTATAAGCCCCAGAGGAAATTGTAGCATGACTATACCTTGAAGTTTTAATGTTTTACCACAACATACACATTTAAGAATAGAAAACTGTGGTGTTTTTTTTTTTTCTCTTCAGCTGTGTGACAATATTGCAGTAGATATGGTCCATTGTTACTGTACAAGTTCTGCACTAGTTCTAGTGTGAAAAAGGTATTTATGCAGCTCTCTCTTGCAATATTATAGATTAATCCAATCACATTTCTGAACAGCTTCCTAATTAAGGTGCTAGTAAAACTGGGAGTACCCCCTGAGTTCTGAAAATTCAGAAAAAAAACCAGTTTTCCAGTTAACCTGCAGGTATTTAACTGCATGCAAGTACTTGAAGGGAACCCAATTACACAGCACTGTCAATAGTAACTGCACAATACAAAGAGGTTGGTGTGTATGAAAGTTTTCAAGAAAAAAATAAAAATATTAAAATTATTGAATGTAACATTCAGTTCAGCTGATTCTGAGAGCCTAATGTACAGAACCTATATGCACAGGTGTCATGCTGTTCATTTGGTTTATGTTAGACCAGCCTTCAGACAGTCAACTATGCCATCAGTTAAACTGAGGATCACAGGACACCACTTACATTGGTGATCACAGATTCCTTGCACAATTTCTACTACAGTTTAATGTTGCAACTGAATACTTAAAATATTAAAATCCTATGTGCAAGTGTCAAGTGTATAAGCAAAAGAGGCTGAACTATAAAATAACATGAAAATTTTTTGCCTTCTTACTGCTAGGGAAGTACTTATTCCTTTCTTCTTTTTAATATGTCAGAAAATTTACAACCCTTACATTAATTGCTAAACCAGAGGTGACACAATGTGTTAGCTAAAGACCGCTACACAGATAATTTGCTTTGTTTTATACAACAGTAGACACTGAGTCCCTGCTACATGGATGCATTACAAAGAAAGAATCAACAAACTTGTAATAGCAGCACAGATAATTTTAAGCATCATTCAAATTCTGAATTCAGTTTCCTGTTAATTTGGTGCATTTGTTCATATGAGGCAATCAGCTGGAGAACTGAAAGCCAGAATTCAGATTTGGCACATAAAAAATAAGTACATATGCTCATAAATGCATTAAAAAAAAAAAATCATTAGCTCTTTGGTTTGTCAAATTAAGAATTTATCCATTCAAGTGTTCCTCTACAGCTAAGACAACATTTCCCTAGACCGTAAGCTGGGACATATATTGCTATGCATTAGAGATTGATAATGGAATTTGCTAATTTAAAATAACGAGGGACAGCTTTCTTTCTTTTATAAGGCAGTATTCTGCTCTAAAACAATACTCAAAACTGATTAGATTAATAGTTCTATTTAAATAGAAATTATGATTTTGTGTGTATAAAATGTACCAATTAAAGTAGTATGGTTAGAAGAAAGTCTTGCATGTCAGTGGTTCTGGAATTATCTGAAGAAAATTTACAGAACAGAACAACTGGGGCTACTTGAAGTTATTCTAAATTAGCTTTTCTGCCTTCATGTCTCTGACAGAAAGCAAGTTTATTTCTACATAATGACAAAAATTGCACTAGATGTATTGGTTAGTACTCAGCCACTAATGAAGCTTTTTGATTTACCAGATGTTGCTGCTATTTTCTGGGAGAGAAAACTCAATAGTATCTGAAACTTAACTTGTATTGAAGTAACTGGAGCTTAACAGCACATTACTACTTCTACCCTTCGTTAAACCCCAAACCTTTTTTTTTTTCTTTTGTGTTTGTTTGGTTTGGTTTTTTTCCCTGGAAAGAAGTGTTGCAATTTATCTATACTGATTTACAATGAATCTAGTCAGATGCATCCTTGACCTTTAAACAATAGCATTAGCACAATCTCAGCTTTATAGACACTAACTTTACGAGTACTGTTGAAAAGGCTATCATCAACAGATAGCTGTATAAACAGACACCAAATTTGTCTGATCACCTATTTGACTATTGCTAGAGACTAGCTTTCTAGGACCTGAAAACTATCAGGTAAGTAAAGATGGAAAAGGCAGATGAGTATTTCTGTGGCTGAACTGAAAGTCGTACTGAAAACTTAAGTCACTTGTATTATTTGCTAGAGAGGAAAAAAGGCTCTCACTACAACTCTATAGTTTTCTAAGCTTAGCTATAAAACTCTTTGCAATGGTTCCACAGATTGTATTGGATGTATTTTCTAGCAGACAGGAATTGCACTTTCTGTGCACTTCTGAGCATGAAATATATCCAGAGGATGCAGAGAGGAAAAGCAGGCTTCTTCCTTAAAAGCAAAGCTGATACAAACAGAACTTTAAACAATTAGAGTTGAAGTTATGTATTAAGAAAATAACATGTAAAAAGATGTGTTGTGGCCAAAACAATTAGTCTCATGCTGTGCTGAGTCACTGCTGTTTGACATGGTGTCAAAGCCATGATAATTTCAAATTCCATTAAAGGCACAGCTAGTTAAAGATTTTGTGAAATGAATTCCCTACCAATCATTTTCTCTTTACATGTATTATACCTTCACTGACATAGTCTTACCAAGTTTAACCACTATGTGGATTTTGAGTTCAAATTTCACTATTTGTATTAAAGAAAGAACATGACCTAGGAAGACCTGATGAGTTTTCCTTCTGTACAGGGTCACAGACTTGCTCTATGTAACTGGATGTACTGGCAAAACATATTAACATCCTTGGCATCATGTTATTCTGGAACAGCAAGTTGCAATAAATACACACATTGCTGACAACTAAGGCACTAGGTGTATTGGGTGGAAATAATCTAAGTAATTTTTGGAAAAAAGCATGCATTGGAATTGACAGTCTGACATTCTGTTTTATTCTGTCAAAAGTTTGGCATGGCACTTGCTGGGAAAGCATCCACACCTAGCAGATGTGAACTGAATATATTCTTGCATGATCCCACATTTTCTTCCTGATCCTTAGGTCTTCTGGCAGTGTATTTCTGCTTAGATGGATAATGTCCTCATTGTGACAAAAATACTTCTGAAGGGTAAGTAAAATGCTTTTCTTGTCAACTTCCTTTATAACTCAAATTATAATGTGCTTAGAAAAAATGCATTCTCTCAGCCACTCAGCACTTCTGAAGATATCCATTAGATGCATCTTCTTTACATCATCACATCACAAATGTAGTTTTGAGTTCTTTTCCTACACTTTATTGTCAGAAAAATGAATTGCTTAGGGGTTTAGCTGGCAGAACACATTTTATTTAACTTAGAACTGTATTCTTGTACAATTAGAACCACATAACACGCATTTAGTGTAAGTTAAATTGCTGTGGTTACATCTGTGCTCAGAATAACTCTACAGTCATTTTAGTGGTGACAACTTCTGTGCAATGTAGATGCCATTTTTATAATACAATAGTTAAAGAGAATCAGCCCCACTGCAAAAGTGGAATAGAACTTTCAACTTCATTTACTTCATGTTGCAGTTGTATGGCAAAAGCACAGCGAGACTTTCATGAGGCCTCTGACTACAGATATGCCTGTAACAATTGCTTTTGAGGAGATATCTGTGAATTTCTAAGCAAGATTAATGAGAAGGTCAAAATATTTTAAAGAAACACCCTGTTGTGCAAAACAAAGCTGTTGGTAGTACTGAACAAAACATCCCAAACAGTAAAGACCTGTAATAGTGGGATTTTAGTTCTGTGTTGTTTCAAAACACTTTCTATTTTTAAGTCAATTAATGTAAAAAGTTATGTTTAAATTTCATTTGCTTTAAGTAATTTGTTACATTTTCATCAGTAAGAGTAAACTGAAGCTCTTTTCATCCTAATAATCAATTATATCCACAGTAATGGTGTATTCCAGTGCCACCTTCATTCCTTTTGAATATTGTGACCAGTTTCTGTGTAGAAGAATATCTATGTTCTCTTGATTTAATTCATTCAGATTATACACTAGACTGAAAAGAATCACAGAGTCAAAATGGAGAAAGAATGTAAAAAGTCATCTTTAAAGCGTAAATCAAATAGTAATTTCTATGCCAGGCATTGCCTACAAAAATACAATACTGTTTTTTGGTTTTGGTTTGGTGGGTTTTTGTTTTGTTTTTTTGGGTGTTGCGTTTTGGGTTTTTTTTTTCTTTTTTGAAAGAGTAGTATTTTTCTAATTCAGCAGGTCTTAAAACAATTACAATGCAGTGGTTCTATGAGGTATTTACCCACTTACCTCCTTTCGCCAGACCACCACTTATTTATTTGCATGTATTACAATGTGAAATTAAGGCACTTCTGCAACCAAGATTTACAAAGTCTTAGTGAAAAGAACAAAAATCTTACCACCAACATCTATGAAGTGCCTTGCAGCTAAACCAGAACGTGGTGCTAGAAAACAAGAATTGTTTTGTAAGTACAATAACTTATTTCTTTTAGAACTCTTATGCAATACTTATAGGTTACACAGTACGTTTACACAGTTGTGGCAGCAAGAACGGTTTCTACAGTTTTTCTAAAATAAACATGATTTTACAGGAACTATTGTAAGTGTTAATGTACACATTATTAAACAAAATGACAGCTGCTACAGGCTACAATAAAAATGCAATCTATCTTTAAGTGATATAAGCATATCTTTGTTTAGACCACCATGTGCACAGTTAGTTTCTCCAAGGCAGGCAGCTGGAGCAGACAACTGTCTAATCTTGGTTTATTTTTGGCACTACCACTGGTTTGGCATAATCTCAAAAGATTATTAGGTCAATCCATTCAAGTGATGATGGAAACCAGTATTTGGCAAGCATTTTTACTAAGAAATAGACACAAATTATGTACAGGGCTTTATTTTTATTATTACTTAACCTACTTTGAGGCGCCAAAACTCACCTTTCTTCAAATATTTCTTTGGGATTAGACACATGCATTTTCCTTTTAGATGAAAGAACACAAAAATTCTGATCATGCTCTTCCATTGGAGTGATTATTGCTTTTTGTTTGGTTGGTTTTTGGTGGGGATTTTTATAGGGTTTTATACATAATTCAGAAAGAGAATGCACAAAACTAACACAATATCTTGCCAGGTTCTCTCAAGTATTCTGTCATAAAAAGTAGTCAAATTCTACTATACTAGTACTCTTACTTCAGGATTAATTTTTAAACATCCAGGGGTGTGTTTTTTGTATGTCCATTATCTATTGGTCTTTGTGATTTGAATTCTGAAACTCCACAGAAATTATGAACTACTGAATAGCCTAATAAGTTGTATGTAGATTATGATTTTTGCTAGTTGTTTGCATGTCAAATGACAAAAAAATCTCAAGTGTATTTGACAGCAAATGTCTACTACAAAGCTTAATAATAAATCATGCAGCCTGTGAGCCTTTTTTTTTGTGTAAACGAATTCTGTAAGTTTTAAGCAGAATCAAAAGGAGAGGATGGTGTCACACCAGTGCTACAATGACTCTGCAGCCTTTTTATAGCCTGTTTACTTACCTACTCTGCCATAGCATCCAGAAGGAAGTGCAACTTGAATGTCTGTTTTCACTACAGCCTTTCCCATGGGTGGTATCTCACAGTCATAAGCACTATATTAAAGAAACACACACTAGTTTATACAGAGCGTACTCTGAAAATTTTCTCTGTAATTGAAATGTTTCCTCATGAAATGGACTTTCTCCAGGTGTATACCGCATCACTGGAACAAGGGGAAAAAAAAAACACAGCTGTAAAGGCAAAAGTACTACAGGGTCAAGTGTGGTGCAGCAAAACTTCAGGAAGGAAGCTGGGCAAAGGAAGAAAAGGGCTGATTATTTTAATTCTGAAAAAGGGAAGGTAGAAGTGATCGCAGTGAAGTTCATATATAATTAGGGATTGTACCTGATCACAGAAGCCCTATGCAAACAACCACATACTGCAGATATTGCTAGACAATGGTTATTTTAAGTTCAAGCAAATCCAACCTTAAGCCTGTACACAGCAACCCACATGGTTACCAGCATTATCTAACTGCCACACGTTCTTTGGCAGGCGGCACCCAACAGCCATGAGGAAAGCAGAAAAGCGTAAGCGCTGGCAGGGAGGGCCATATGCACTATCCTGGAAGGCACTAGTTAATGTTGACGCCAAAAGCAACTCAGGCTGATGTGTCAAGCCTGACTTTTAGCCAATGGCTGCATCGCTACCTGATGAACTCGATGCTGCAGCATGACTGGACCACAGGTCTCTAGAAACCAAGGGAGAGGGATGGAGAAGCAAGGGAGCTAATAAGCAAGCCTGCTCTGTCCTCCTCTTCGCAGGGCCGGCGAGCCTCTTCTGGGGGGCTCTGCTCAGCATGAGGCCCAGCCTCATGAGGACCCTCAGCCGCCGGACCTCCGAGTCATGGGGGCTCACTAAGCGGGGTGGCAGCGCTTGTCCCCGGGAGGAAGCAGGCCGGGTCGCGCCAGAGCGTACCGCGGGCCCCTCCCCGCGGCGGGTACCCTCACCTGTACAGATCGTAGCCCGCAGCCCGAGCAGAACCCTTGGAAGGGGTGAAGGCGTTCTCAGACAGCCTAGTGAAGCGCAGCCGTGCGGTGGGCTCCCCGGGCACCGAACCCTTCTGCCTCTTGCTGGGGGATGGCTGCAACACGGCCTCGGAGGAAGGCATCGCTGGTAGGGACGGGAGGCAACAGAGACCCTCCGTGAGGAAAAGCCCGCGAAAATGCGGAGCAGCCCATTGGAGGCGAAAGCAGAGGGGGAAATCGCTTCCTCCCCGGCCGCTCTCTGCGCGGCGCACCCTCGCCACCCCTCGCCGGTGAGAATGGCCTCGCCCGGCTCCTCCTCAGAGCCCAAAACGTCTCTCTCTGAGGTGCTGCTGACGGCAGCGGTCCCTTCCCCATGGCAGCGGATGGGACTCGCGGTCCCGACGACCTGTGGCCCTTCCTGGTCGCGGCTGGGCAGCAATGCGCCCGGGCAGCGTGTGCTTCCCCCGCTCCTCTCTTACTGCGCAAGAACTGCTTCATGCTCCGGGCCAGCATAACGCCGCCGTGGCGGGCCGTGCTGCTGTGTGCCGCCCGGCGCGCTCCGCGGCGGTCGGGCGGTAACAGGCTTGCGGCGCGCAGGCGGAAAGCGGTGGCGCTCCCTTCGCTCCGCTTCCCCGCCTGCCCGGGATCTACCTGTCATGCGGAGCGATGCAGTCCTTCCGCCAGTGGCCCGGCCCCGCTGGCCTCCGCGGGACACGTCGGTGCTTGTCCTGCGGGCGGACCCCGCCGGGTGTTCCTCGTTGTAGGGGGACGCAATTGAGGCTGCACGGCGGGCGGGGCCGGGGCTTGGGCCCGTTGCGGGAGCGTGGTAGTGTCGCCGTGCTGCGGTGCCGTGGAGAAGCGTGGAGGCGTCTTCGGTGTGTCCGGGGCTGTTACAGCCCCCTCGGAGCTGCCGCGTCCCCCAGCCCCGTTTTGATCCGCACAGCAGGCATGTGTGGCGTTTGGCAGTGCTGCCCTGGGTCCTCTGAAATAGCCTGCACAAACACTCGGCCAGTGGCAGAAGCGTTTGCCATAGGAAAGCAAAACAACTGCTTCCCCTCCTTGTCGAGGCTGCAGATAGGAAAACCCATCAATGAGCCACTTGTCTTGTTTTTCAGGCTCACAGCAGAATACTTTAATGATTTCACCATCTTTGATGGCATTGGCTGCTGTCTTTTGCCATCCCATGTATGAAAGATGCCCCTTGTGATCTCCTGTCATAGCCACATAGTCCCCACAGTGACCCACATCGTATAGCTGCCGCCCCTACCCCTCATGGTCACCCTTCACCTCCCTTCAAGATCTGCCCCCATGGCCACCCTTGCTCTCCCTTCATGATGTCCCCGCAAAACTGCCCCTCATCTCTCTGCTGCCCCTCTTGCCCCCTGCTTCTCCTCCTTGGCCTCGAGCACTCTGACGGCTGTATTTTTCTTCGTGCAAAGTAGCCACAGACTGGAGCAGTCTAAATTCAGTCAAACAACTGCCCTTTGACTTTTAAGATTGGCTCCTTGCTATGTTACATGTTTCAAATGCAGCCAGATGGCAGTGGAATCATTGCTACATATTGCAGTCCAATTGTAAAAATATTCACCCCAATTTGGGGTTTCTTTTATTGCTGTTCTTCAGTCTTAATAGTGTGCACTGCTTGAATAGGGATGTGTATGTATCATAGACCCATGAGAAAAAGATACCTAGAATATTTTATGAATTCTGAGGTAAGCCATCCATAAGTTGAAGTTTATAAGAATTTAAGTTGTATCACATGAATACCTAATTATAAGTGGTTATTTATACAAGCAGAACTTCATAGAGGTTACAATTGCAACCTGCCTTATAGTGTAGAAAACAACTAACCTTATGAATAGCTTGGCTCAGTGAAGCAGGCTGGGTTCTAAACTGCGTCTAAGGTATCCTGAAAGTCCATGAAAAATAGATAGGAGGACTCCTCCAAACATGTCAAGGAGAAAGGTCTCAGCTGAGTGACATGTCTTTTTCCCACAGATCTTTACAAGGAAAATAACCCAGCTGCTTGAAGTCTGGGCAAGTTTGCGTGGGACCTGGGAATGTGCTGTTTCCTCTGTAGATAAATAGTCACTTGGTCAACATTCCTGCCTTCTTGATTGCTGATTAGTGTTGCTCTTCACTGGGCATTTCCTCCCGACTTTGAAAAACAGAAATTATCTGCCCTTTACCTAGATTAAGAGCAGGAATAGAGGCCGCTTTGTTGTGCGCAGAAGGAAACACAGACCTTCTCCAGGATAACAATCCATAAAATTCTCCCTGCTGAAGTTTTGGTGCTAGAATGAGCATTTTTCTTAGAAGAAAACTGTGGCTTTAACAGACAGATTGCCCACCCAGTCTAACTTAGAACAGCTGTCTTTCTCACAGTGATTAAGGTTTGTGATTTAAAAGGCTGCTGTGAGGGTGTTTACTTATAATGAAGCTCTATTTTTGATCGTGTGTTTTGCTGTACAGTGTGGGGGCTGTGAAATTTTGTCATTGCTTTTTACTCTGTTCCAGAAAAACCTTCCTGCTTTATTTCATTTGAAACTGAATTTCCTGTGATGAAATTCCAGCAGTGGCATGACTGTAGGTTATTGCTCCTGTTGTTTGTGCAGAATGTGACCTACAACTTATTATATTTGTTCTTGCACTGGCACAGCTACGTTTTCCATTTTTCCTAGCAGAGTCAAGCCCAGTGTGAGATGTTCCCTCAGCAGTGCTGGCCACGCAGTTTTGATGGGTTCCACAGCTGCCAAGGGGCCGTGCCAACCAGGTATTGCAATGAATAGATGTTTTCAGTGGTCTGATGTATGCTGAACCACACTGTTACAAACCCTTGGTTTCCTCATCTGTAACTTGAGAGCTGAGCCACCCATTTGCAGCACTTTAAGGGTTTAGTGTCCTTCTGACAAAAGTTACAGTCTGGCTGCTGGGGAGAGAAAGATCAGGTCCTGAGAGTGATCCTCAGTCACTTTTTTGAAGCCCACTGACAGCCAAACTGTGTGTGGCAGCAGCTTGAGGGACACCACTGAGCCTCAAGCTGAAGAGGCTGGGGTTACTCAAATTCTGTTCTCCTAGCCTGGCTGGTAAATCAGGGACCTCTGCCAGAGGGGAGGTGACAAACAGGTATGGAGAATTAAATGAATCAGTAATATCTATAACTTGAGTGCTAATTTGTGTTACTTGTTGCATGTCTGTTGCTTTTAAACTGCTAATTAGTTGCTGAAACTGCTTTTGTGTTTAAGGGGATCATGGAATTGTTTTAAAAGCCGAGGAATGGCCAGATTTTCTGAGAATGAAGGGCAGTCTGATACATTCTGCTTAGTCAAGAAGGCTTTTGGTAGGCCTTTTCAAAGGTGTAGTGAAAATTTCAGAGGTTTAAGACTAGTGAAATTTATTATGGAAGTGGCTGGAGTTTGTAGTTCGTTATGATCATTAGGTTGAGAACTGTTTTGGGTGTGAAGTATGGTAGTGGCATGCTCTTTGCACAATGTGGCTTCAGCAGTTGCAGCTATTTATCTTCAGAATGTGATGCCTTTGTGGTTAGGTAGATTTTATACTTGTGCTATTGAGTTGCTGATTTTAAAAATAGAACTAACAAACAACTTTTGCCCCCCAAACTAATCTCTGTTGAGGACTGAAAACCTAGTAAAAGTTGGAAGAAAGCTGTTCTGGAGCCTAGGTGGGGACACGTATTACGATTCCTAAGCACTGTGCCTGAGGGGTATGTGATCAAGATGGGCAACTTGCCAGTGGTTGCAAAAAGATTTAAGGAAAATGTATTCTCTGAACTGTAGTGAAATGCTTTCTGTGATACCTGTTGGAGCTCCTGGAGGGAAAGGTAGGATTCAGGGATGAGAGGGAGCGGCAGTGGATCATTTTAACAGGCCCTTAGGCACAAGCTGTGTAGAATGCGTAGGCTTTTGAGGAAGAGTCAAAATATTCTTTGTTCTTGCTTCATTGCAATAGTATTTTCACACTTTAATGTCCCTGGTTGCCTTATCTACTCTTACCTGTGTCGTGGCTAATCAAATCAACCATACATTACATAAACCTGCAGAGTTGGTAGTGTGATATGAACTCAAAACGTGCTAGACAGCTTTTGTCATATTTCTTTTTTTCTAGAGATGGTAGACTTGCAATTAGAATTCAGTTACTAACATGGTGATTAAAATTCAGCAGTTATTTTATGCATAATTTATATACAAGAGGAAGTGTCTGTTACAGAGTGGGAAAGGAGGTAGGTGGACTAACTAAATTTTGCAATTGAGGTTGCAATTTACAATGGTCTGTAATTAGTATGCTCTCCAAACTGGTTGTGCACATGCTTCGGAAATTATGGTGAGGAACAAGAAATAGAAGCTCCTAAGAAACTGCTGTGTTGAGATTTCTTGTGAATTTGTGGAAATAACACTTTCAGATAGTTAAGTGCTCTCATGTCTACAGTTTGTGATGCTCATTATAAATGCTAGAAGGTTGTATGGATACATCTTCTAATCAGTCATGGTAAAAAAGCAAGGAGTTTACGCAGATGTGTATGTTAGTACTTAGTTTTTGATGCTGTTAATTTAAAAATGTGTCTCTTGAGATTTATTCTTGTAATGCCCACATCACAAACGAGTGATGTGTTTGTGAGAGAGAATTGCAAATGCTATTGAAAGTGCCATTACTGTTTCATATTTTGAATCTGCCTAGGTCCCCCAAATCAGTTTGGGTTGATGTTCCCTGTAGACTGAGAATTACAGTATTTGGGAATATTTAGGAAACAATACCTGCTCATGCACATGATTGAAGAGCTTAATGCAGGTGGGTAATTCTCCCAGATCCTTCTGCAGATAAGAAACACACTCACAGAAGGCCTAAACGGAGTCTCCATAAAAGCTCTTCTTCTTTGCATTGGCTGTCTGGGTACCTGGTTGGTGTTGGAAGTGAGATGGAAATGATTGTAGCAGTTGTAATTCTAAAAAGGTGGGAGGACCTGACAGCATGCAACAAGCTCGTGTATTGTTGCTAGCATCGCTGTGAAGGACAAGAGTAATTTCCTTGTTTTACAGGTGCAGAATGTGAGATTTGGATTGCTCAAAGCTGTGCAGGAAGCACAGTATCTCTAGGAAACTTGTGTGCCTTGTATATCTATATCATGCAGTTAAACTGCAAAATGATCCTTCAACCTGGTTGTAAATGTGCAAGAAGGAGAGGAGGAAGAACATTATGAGAAAATATCAGTATTTCATATCCCACTTTTAATAGATGGAGAAAATAAAACATGGATTATTAGGCTACATTACTGTGTTATGCTGAATTGCTGCTGTTGAACTTGGAAAAATATGAGTGTCAAATATTTGTCTTTTTTGGAGTTGGAGTGCTAGATCCTCCACAGGTTAAGTTCTAATAATTAAAGCAAAGATGGAAGTGAGGCCTGCTTGAAAATAAGCATGTAGTGAAATTCAGGGTCCTCTGGCTGTCCTGGGGCTTAGATTTCAGTCGATCTCTGCAAAGGAGTTACTGAACTATAGTAATTAAATAGCTGCATTCTTTATTGGTCTTTAATTTAAAAAATGCTTACACACAGGGTATAGCTTTCTCCATTAAAAAGAGAAGCTGCTTTTATTGACAGCTGAAATTATAAAGTACTATAATGTTGCAGAATAGAAAATGGAAAACTTACACAACTTAATAGATTTCCTTTAAGTTAGTGTATAATGAATATTATTTAGAAAGTCTAAAATTAAAAGAAATACTTTATATAAATCAAAAAATAAGGCATTCAACTCAGCTAATGGAGTTTTTGTTGTTTTCTAATCACGTAAATCACTACATATTACCCCAAGGTATAATGTCAGACTGCATTAACCCTAACATTCATAGCAAAAATTGTGAGAGTATTTAGTATTTCACTATTTTCTTTGTGAAATTTACTTATCAGATTTAATTATTACAATCATGCATTCTATGCTATGTCAGAGCTTGAAAATTATCAAGTCTTGTCATACAGAGTCTGTATTTTTTATATATAACTTTTTTGTTTGTCAATTAATTAGAAGCATTTGAGTTAACATAAATTAGCATAACAATTTAGGTAAAAGCATCTGCTGTACGCATAGGTCTTAATTTGGCAATATTAGAATTAAACAGCGTTATGGGTATTCTACTTGCATTGTAACAGTTTATGACTTTGACCTGATTGATACCATGCAGGTTCTTTTTCTCTCTCCCAAGTTGGTGCATTTCACTGGAATCCTCTTGTGTGTCTGTTAGCAACTATGACAGTGCAATTTGAAAGAAGTATTTATTTACAGATTCAATGCTTTTTGTATTGTAGCAGTGAATTTTGGCTTGTTAGGATAAATACCAAAAGCATTTTCAATACCTTTCAAAATTAATGGAATTTCTTCTTTGTGTGTTCAAAGTATTCGCTGCCACATGTGAAATATATATATATGTGTGTGTATGTAGATTTTCCTTCTTTTGTCTGTATTGGTGTAACATCAGCAGGGACCATTTACTTTTTTCTTTGTTTTTGTCTAATTCCTTACTGTGTTGCTTTGGATCTTTGAAAAGCTTTCTGTCAAGTAATTAGTTTTTAGATCTGTATTGGATAAGTGCATCTTTAATAAATCACTGCTATTAAAAACACAGATGTTAAAATCAAGCAAGGGATATTCTAGGCACTGATGTTTTTCTAAGAATAGAAGGTCAGTACGTTTTTGTGGTTGCCTCTGACCATTAAGACTGGAGGAAGGTTCTTGGAGAGAATTTCTAGCCAAGCCATGTACAGGTAATCAGACACTGCTCCTTTTCTTGCCACTGGGAGGCTCCTGTTTAGAAAGAGAAAAATAAAATTAGCATTATGAAGACAGGGGTGGCTCTGATAACATCATGTCACTAAGTACTAACTAGGAAATACCAGCTATTCATTTACAGCTCTGAATGTTCATAATTAGACTACATGATTGTTTTAATTATACAGCACAAAGCTACCATTAGGCCTTAATTCTGCAAGCTCTTGTTGACCTGGTTAGTGTCATTAATGTGGCTAGTTGTACTGGACATGGATTGCTTGTGATTGTAACCCTAAAATGGCAAAGAAGCATTTTTTGGGTCTTAAAACCTGCACATGCACAGCATTGCAGTCCATCAACTTATTTTCTGATCTGTAATTACTGTGAGATGGGAGTTTTAAGGTATGGGTCAATTTATGGTGAACGTTATCTGATCACCTCTTTTTTTGGAGACTGAATTAATAGAGCTAAAGAGGTTTATCTGTGCATCACAAATACTAATCTATTGAAACTGTATATAAAAAAAAAAATGTGGATCTAACAAAACATTGAATCTGAAAATGGCTTCTCTGTTTTATTTTGTAATTTTATGTAGTTGTACCGTCCTTGTTCAGTTCTACAAAGTTCCAAGGAGAACTTGGCTAACAACTCCATTTATTATGTGCAAACCAAAATAATCCTTTCTCTAACTTCAAGTTGTTAATAGTTGGGGCAAAATAATGGAAAATATGTATTTTCTGCAAATAAGCAAATGTAATCATCACATCCAAATCTACGTGTTGAATGTTACATTTTTGACATG
This sequence comes from Psittacus erithacus, assembly GCA_009867235.2. NCBI lineage: Eukaryota > Metazoa > Chordata > Aves > Psittaciformes > Psittacidae > Psittacus > Psittacus erithacus. The sequence continues at coordinate 13,726 of WYDI02038432.1, read as the reverse complement.
AGTAGAGCTTTAAGATATGAAGATCTGCTAAAGAAAGAGTCATATTCAGTGTAGTATCAGAGAACTCTCAGTCAAAACATACTTACAAGATTATTTTTGCACTCAATGAATTAACACAAGTGTTTCTATTGCTCTAGTCTAAGATCCATTTACACATTAGATTATTCTCTAAGCTAGAATTTGCAACTCACAGGACGATGAGGTTGGCTGCCCTTGAGTGCTCTTGTAAAAGTTCATTCAGACGGACTTGGCGGTAACTCTGAAACAAAACAGGAAAAGAAGGGAAAAGAAATTATTAGGTCAGTGACCCTCAGTTCTGGTGCCTTGTGCACTGCTACAGTACCCATTACTTTCTGTGCTCATTGAAAGCCAGGTCTGCTCTGTGGGCCAGAGTGATAAAGATGTCAAAATATGAGGCTAAGCCATGCTTCTTGATTAGTGTAGTTATGTGGGGGGCAGAGTTGTTCACCACTGTGTAAGATTTCCTGGGAATGGGAATTATTTTTGTAATGATGAAGTACCAGGGCTGGCTCAGATGTAGTTTTTAAGTATTTCTTTGGCCATGGCGTATAGGAACTAGACAGAGACTCTTTTGTGCTATTGTTTGACAGTAGTTAATGTATTAATTCATCTGTTTTCTACGTATCCAGCCACCATGCTGACAAGAGCTGAAAGTCAGCGTGTAAATGAGCATCTTGCCAGAAATTCACTTCTTAAACAGAAGACTAGGAGTTTGGAGTAAGACTTAGCTGCTTTATGTATTGTGTATCTGTATGGACTTCTACAAATCACATAAATGGCTGTTACTTTGACATTCAGCCAAGATTACTTTATGGTCAAGCTCAGGCCCTCAGAGTTTTTAACTTAACACAAGTCATAAGGAGCAAGAGACCGGGGCAAGTTTGTGTACAGTGAGATTGCAGCATGGGAAATAGATGTATCTTAACTGGTCTTTTAAATTATTCTCTCTTTCCCTGGAGAAGGTAAAAAGCTGTTTTTTCTCCATCCAGACCTTAGATTTCTCTTCTCTACAGGAATTTTGCTGTTCTTTTAAATGTGTTATATAGGTAAGAATCTTCATGATTTAGCCAGTGGTTATCTCATGAGAGTCATCCTATAGCAACACCCTTTATCTGTGCTTCAGGGGTTTTCTCTCTTGAATTTTAAATGTGTTCTAATGTCCTTCATGAAATTCCCAGAACTGCCTTACTTCTGAAGATAAGGGGCGTATCTTTCCAGGTGTGTAAGCTGAACTTTTTGTTGCTGTTCTTATTTTACAGAGAGATTTGGCATTTTCATATTGCTGACTGCTTTCAACCTATAGGTTTTTTCCTAGTTCCTTAGTGACCCAGACAAGACCAGGTTTAATCATGTATTTTTTTTTTCACCTGTTGTAATCCTTACTGGTTTGTCTATTGGGGGTTATATTCCTGATGTCTTTTATACTGAGGTGTTCTAAGGGCTCTGACTCCCAAGTTTTGATGATTTATGCTAAGAGTACTTTAAAAGCTTTCTGCCCACAGCAGACTACCATAGCTTTATTCTGGTTATCAAATCTATGAAAAGGGTAATACAGTGAGCAGTCAGTCAGCTTCCCAGCTGCTGCAGTCAGTAGTATAGTGTGTTATCTTAAATCACCATTGATTTCAGCTTATGTTAATATGTCAGGCTATGACCTGTAGCAGCTCTGAGCTCAGGCTCACAATCCTTGCTCCACTGAGGAAGTTAACGAGCACCATAAAGTGGAGGTAACTAAACTCTCAGTGCATTCAGGTTAATCCAGCAGGAGCCATAAATAAAACTGCTAGATTTATTCTCTGTGAGTTACAGGAGAACTTGTCTCAAAGGTGGAAGAGTTTGCGGTATCCTTTTGTCATCAGCCTGGTGAAGCCTCGCAGTTCATTACTAAAAAGGCATGTTGCAACAAAATTAAAAGAGCATCCCAGGGTTGAATTCACCCAGTGGGTCAGCCAAAATCAGCCTTAGAGTGCCTCTGAACTGCAGGAGAGCTCCTGCGTTGAGGGCAGGTGTAGTCTTCACTCTGCCATTGAGGTAAGAATCCATGTTAAATCTTGCCTTTGGAAAAATTCCTGGAGGCAGTGGTAGGGTCTGGATTCAGTTCTAAATGTCCCAAAGTGGTGAATGTTTGAAATTGCACTCTTTAAGACGTTCAAGCTCTAGAACAGTGGAGCCATTTAATAAACCTCTCAGCAGATGTTATTAGCTCAGGCTTAGCACAGTACTGTGTGGCTTCTGGTTCAGGGGTGGCTTTTGTCTGGCTGGCTCTGATGTGGGCAGAGCTTCTCATCAGCCTGGAAAACACTGTGTAAACATGCCAAGGTCTTACAGACTGCTGAATAATGCAATCAAAACACACCTCCGCAGTGTTTACAGTATAAATCCAATTTGTAAATATCAAGTACAGGTTTTTACGTGTCATGTTTCTAATTCTGTATCTGGTATTTCACGTTTTCTTACTAATCGCTTCAAACATCTGGAGTGTAAGAAAAGGTACAGATGTAAAAAGGTAGGCAAGGCTTTACCTTCTCCTTGAATGCTTCCAGCTCCGCATCTGTAATTTTCCATGGAGTCTCTCGCTTTAATTTCTCAGCAGTTGTTATATCTTTGCAGCTTTCATGGAGGCGATATGGTTCAATCATCTCTTCAAAGAATTTCCAGCTGAAACAGGAATTACAAAGGAGGCCTTGCTGCAGGGTATGAACTCACTAACTTATTTCAGACATTGTGTATGGCAGGCCTCGCTGCCAAGAATTATAGCAGAAAAATGTGCAAAATCTTTTAACTATTCTTCGCAACATTGTGCCCTAAGTTATATCTGTGCCACTTCAGTATGTTGGGGTTGTTTGAGGATAATTAAAAGGTTATTTGACGCTAATTAAACACTGCATTTGACCTATTCTAGTTACAGAGATTTTTCTGCACTTTCCTCAAATTGTAGCAAAAATACTGACATGAGTTCTACAGTAACTCCAAATTGCAGAATATTGGTACTAATGTTAACAATGAGTGTGGGTTTCCTCATAAGTACTGAGCTTTTATTATTGTTTTAGCATTACGTGACTGATACATATCACCTGTTTCTCCATTTCAGTAAAACTGTATCTCCTGTGGCACAGGGCTGAAGGAGATGCTGTAGGTTTTTTGCTATATGGCGATATTGGTGGAGATTTGTGTTAATTTCCGCACTTCTCCACAGATTTTTCCCTCTAAATTTCAATTTGTTTCTTGAAGCTTTTGACTGTCATCATCCGGAGAAGCTTATCATCCTTCTGTACTTCACTTCTTGCCCCTTTGTTGAAAGTTTATATCATCCCACGGAGACATCAGGGAGTTTTTTTTATATGATTGTAAATCTATTTCCCTGTGCACCTTATGCTGACAGATCTCGCTGTGAATTGAAACGGGAGGCTGGGCACAGGCTGGACTTTGCTGTATGGCCAGGAAGTCAAGAGATGGGTTAAAGGTTGTGACATGCAGCATTTAATGTTGCTGCTGCTAAGTTGCCAGAGACTTTGTCAACATCCTTAGTATATCTGTTTTGGTATGTATAATAGTGATAATCCCCTTATTATGAGTGAAATAAATGGGATGCCAGCTGGGAGAGAGATACAGTGATCTAGCAGGTGTCTGGCATGATATTTGCTTGTTCTGTTCAGATAGTGCTGATGCAGCAAATATGTTTGTTTGTTAATATCAGATACAGAGTCTTTTTGATAGCTTTTATTTACGTAAAATCGCTGCATAGTACTAGAAAAAAAGAGAAGTATTCTGCACAGTTCTTTATATATTTAAAAATATTAACTGAGAGATGGAGGGCACTAATAAATGACTTTAGGTATCTAGCACCTACTTTTGTCTACATAAAGCAGAAGAAATAGGTGATTTCTATAATGATATGTTTTCTAAAACAAGGACATAAAGATTTTATTTTTTTATTTAGCTAATATAGTTGGAGGTGGAGATTCCTGAGCTCTGTTCCACCAACTTCCTAACCTCTGCCTGACAGCATTGATTCTGTAGATATGTTAATTTTTAAAAACATTGAACCTTCATTATATTGCAATGATAGGAGAGTATTATAATAATGTCCTTATGGGAAAGGAGAAACATGCTTATGTTTGGCCAGAAAAATATTAAGTTTATGAATTCTTGATAAAACCCAGAAGGCTAAGTTGGCAAAGATGGTGAGTTTACAAGAGAACTGTGACTGACTGAATGATATGATGAAGGGAAGTCTATTGCAACCTAAATAGATATGAAAAGCCATAATAAAATGCCTGTTAAATTTTGTGGCTCATAAGTATGGTGTTTAATTAGTCTATATGAAAAGTAAGTCTTATCAAATTGTAAAGAAAAAGGCTGCCTCTAGTTTTGACCTTTTAGGTTGTGGTTCTGTTTGTTTCTCCTGCTCAAGGTACTTTAGAAAATTATTGTAATAAATTGTCAGTATTATTCTTTGTAGATTGTTTTATTTTTTTCAAATGCTCAACATAAAAGAAACAAGCTCCTGATAAAGGTCAGCTGCTAAATAATGGGTTTGGCTCGTGTTTCTTACCTCTCTTTGCTGGGCTTTATATTGATATCACAAATGATATTAATATCAGCAAATTTTATTCTGAATTTGCTTAGAAGTGAAGCCATCCTGAAAACAAAAGAGAGAGCATTTTATCTCAAAAGAGAGAACTGTATTTGAGTGTTTTGCATCAAAGAGCACTCATAAATGAGTTAAGATATCAAATGCATTTGTCTTATTATGTGTAACTATATGACAAATTATTTTAAATGCCTTAGTGTTTCAGTTTCCGATTACAGAGCTGGATTGATGTGATTGCTGTAGTATAATTCATTTAACTGGCAATCGATGAAAATCACAAAAAAATTGAAATAAATAGAAGGAACAGTGTTTACATTTGGGGAAAAAAATGGTGCTTCAAGTGCTTGCAAAGCCTTGAATTATAAAGGAAAAATACTCAAAATATGGGAGGACAGAGTTCTCTAACACTTGCAGAAGGCTTCTCTTGTTCTCCTATCAGAATTCTATGCATGGAGTATGTACAGCACTGGTATGTGCTGGTGAAAATTGGGTCTGGATGGTTGATGTGCAATACTTAACAAATCTTTTTCATTTATGAATTTGTATTGATCTGTTGACATGTTGTCTTTACGTATTGTCATTAAACTAAATAGTTTCCTTTTCTGCCCCAGTTGGTAGGAGGAATAGTTTATAGCTTTGTATGTGTTTGTGCTGAGGGTAGAGAGGTTTAGTTATGTCAGTTTTGCCTTTGGTTGAAGCACAGTAGGGAACTTGTATTCCCCCCTCTCCTTTCTTTGGGGGGAGGCTTTTCTTGTGGGTTGGTTTGTTTGTTTGCTTTTGTATGTAAGGTTTGGAATTTGAAAAGGTCAAAAAGTTCCTAGGAGCAAACCATGATAAGCTTATATGACCTGAGAATTTACTTAAGTTTTTAATAGAAATATGTAGTATATACTGCTTACAAATTTTGATGTCCCTTTGGGGCAATCCTTGTTTTGAACATCAAAAAAAAGTCTCAACTTCTATGGAAAGGTTTTAATATTTGGGGAATTCCATGTTAGCAAGAGTCCAGATAAATTTAATTTCTGAATTGCAAATACAATGGATGAAACTGTAGTTGGATGTCATTGTTTTAAATCTACCTGTGGAATGGAATAGTCACCTGACCTCCAGATTTGTCTCTTTGAAGGCTTCTGTGTGTGGTGGGTAGCATATGCTGTTGAGGAAAGTTAGCATTTAGGTAGAAATGCATACACTTCAGTGTTTTTGGAGACAAACAAGGTTTTTGTCAATTGTACTGACTGTTATTCACTCTGGCTTTTGTAGGAGAAGCAGTATACACAGGTGCCAGAACTGCCTCAGTGAAGATCTGCCATGTTTTGACAAATCCCATTGGATGTCAAAACCTTCTAATGTCTCTCGAACTCTGGTGACTTGAGTTCCTAGATCTAGGAGCTACTTCAGCCCTGAATAGTTGAGTGTGGGCAGGCTGTGGGCAGGGAGCAGAGAGTGCTTCTCTGTGTGTGCCTGAGCAGCTGCGAGGCTTTTTTTACCCAATGATAAGAATAGCCTGTACAAACACTTGTGGATCTCTTCTACAGAAATATGTTAACTTTAGGGTAATCTTTGCAACTGACAGAACAACAGTGGAGTAAAGTTTGCTGTAGGTGAAAGCAAAAGCTTAAGGGAGCATCCCTGTGGCAGCTGTCTTTGAGACACTGTGTCTTAATCGTAGTGATGCTGGCTAAATTCTAACTCCTGTCCTTGCACTCATCGCTCTTGTTTTCCACTGGAATTTTGGTTGGATATGTTGGTTTTTGACTCATTACATGGTACTGCTGCTTTTCATTAAGCAGTTACTGATTTCCATACAAAACTGGCCTGCTTCCACCAGTGGTGAAGTGGCTGTACCTCTAGTGTGCAAAGTGCTTTGGAAGGAAAGGTCATCATACAGTGATGATGAAAATAAGTTTATATTAGTACTTTTCATTTGCTTGGATATGAATGATGATGATGAAATCTAGGCTTTCTTTAAAAAGCTAAGTCAAATCAAGTTGGTCTTAAAGTTCATTAACTTGCTTTTTAACTTCTTTACATTGTACCATGGTTAATCACATTTATGTGAGCTATCTGTCTATGGTATTTGCATATGAGAAACTTCATGTGCAATTTCACTTATTATTAACTGGACAATCTCATGTAAATCCCATTAAACTAATTATATTCTCATTACAGAGTGCAGACCACTGCTCTAGAGAAGGGAATATGAGCTATTAGTGGGAAAAATTGCTGGATGTGAGTTTCCTTTGGTAATTACCATTTACACTGGGCCTTGAGGGCTGTGTCATAAGCTCAGCACCTTTCTATCAAGTACATATTTTTTTTTTCATGCTGTGCACAGTACAACAAACCAGTTGTGCTGAGAAATTCCCAGCTTCCTGCTGCATATGCATTATAGTCATCATCAATTCAAACTCTTTAAATGGTAAGATATATTTACACTAGTTTTTCTTCTTCAATCCTATTGACTTTTCCTCCAGTGAAGATCCTTAGTTTGCAATTTCTCCACTTCTTCCTGATAGTTAGAATATAAGGAATTAGGATTGTTAGACCTGGAAGAACATAGGAAATTGCAGGAAGATCGTATTAGTGCATTGTGTGGTAAAAATTCTATCCTTCACTTTTACAGTGTTGGACATCGGTTATTCATAAAACATTTAAGGCAGATAGAAAACTGCGTAATCTTAAGACAGTTCTGTGCAAGCTGCTAAGTCTGTTTTTGTATTTGGTAACAAAAATGTCTCTTCCCTGCAGTTCTTATTCCAGTTCCTTACCTCCATCATCAAACAGCCACCAAATGTCAATTGAACCTTTTCCTTGCTTCTTTTTAAATTGAGTGCTGGCTTCTAGCAGCTTCTGATTGAATTCACCCACATGCATTGACTGCATTGTGTTAATGGTGCTGTCTGTAATGAGAAAGAAAATACATGGAAGGATTTCTGACAAGTGAGGCAACAAGTAGCTTTAGGGAGCCAAGTGGAGAGAAAGCTTTAGGAAAATGAACTATTTTTGGGAATTTCTATACTTTAAATCTGAAAAAAAATTACAGTGCAAATGCTGTGGACTTCTAATACACCAACACACACAAAACCAAAGCTTGTGTAACACATTCTCACTAGACTGTAACATCTTCAGCAGGGTTACCTGATTATTTGTTTTCTGGATCTTCTGAGTTAACCCAAAGTTCATGGGGGTCTTAAAAAACAATTGGGAAATATCTGAGATATTTTATAAGGAAATGGCATCGGTTTGCATCACTTACAAGCTCTGCTGCCTTGTAAAATACAGAGCTCCCTGATATGCACAATAATGGTGAAGAAAGAACTAATGGGGTACAGCAAGAGCACAGGTGAAGCTAAGACGGAAAGGCAGAAATCATAAACATATTTGGCAACTTCCCTGTGCTTGAGAGGATTGTTGTTAATTGAAAATAAACTTTGATTCTTGCTGTTTGCTTGGAGCTTTAAAAGGTACAGTCTTGCCTATGTGTTAATAGTATCTTCTCTCATTCCATCTTTTGAAGACTGCAGCTTTATTGCTGCTTCTCTTTCGATGATTTCAAAGAGACTGTGTCAGAGCAGTGTTTTAAATGGAGCAGACAGGCTTCCTTAGAGGTTTTACTCTGATCTGCTAGGTTCTGAAAATACTTTGGGTTTCCTGTATTTCTAGAGTGGGGACAGGATAGTTCTAAAGCAGTTATTGGTTTTCCTCTACAGTTCTAGCATCTGGGCTAGAAGATGCAACAACTCTGGGTAGGATGAATGTATAAGTAAAATGGAAAGCCAAAGATATTTATTAACATCATCTATCTCATATATAGAGCCAAAGTGTGTAATATGTGTTTCCTTTATGCCTTTCTGAACTAAATTGAAAAGGGTAGTTGAAACAGGGGTGCACATTCTTGTGGTATTGTTATAAAAATATATTCTACTGAAGCCTGCAAAATGAACTGGAGTCTGCCAAGTAAAGAATGATGACATTTTATGTTTTCAGTCTGTAGATCTTCCTGATACCCATGGGAGCTGCATGCACAGCCAGATGTAATAGTCTCTGCAGGTGAAAATTCTGAAAACACTTGCCTGCATGCAGGCATGGCTTCAGGTGGGTCATTATCATTGCAGCCCAGCAGTTGTGAAATGAGACCTTTAATTCTGGCTGTATTTCTGTATCATTTTACTATATCTGAAGTGTAATTTTGATTTCATCGCCTATACATTTATGTGTTAATTAGTTATATCACAGCATGTTGTATATGTGCTTTCAGTACTTTTGTCACCTTCATTTGTGCATTTTTAGGAAATTATACTTAGGACATAGAGCAGTAGTGCTATTTTTACCTGTTTTTCAGCTGAGTACTGGGTTTGTGTGTGTGTATGTTGAGGAAAGTGAGATTGCTTGTTCCCTGAATATTGTACATATGTTCCTGATTCCTTTAAAAAGGAGGAAAAAAGGCTTCTGTTTAAAAACTGAAAACTTGCTATTAAAAAACCCCAACAAAACAAACCCCAACCTGTTCTGTATTCCTCAAACTTTAATAACTATGTGCTATTTTTGACAAATGGAGTTTAACATAAACTGAGCTGAGAAGCTCACCTAGCAAATGAGGGGGAAAATACAGTTGTCATGTATGAGATACCATATCGTACCAGCAGAGGAATCTCACTCTGTTCTGCATTACATTGTTGTGGCCACCAAGTCAGGTTTGCACAGAGTAGGTCCTGTTCCAGGGGCTTATATGTTGCTCAGGAATTTTTGCCTTGGGGTCAAAGTCCAGTTTGCATTTTTGTGACAACCTGATGAACTGAAGGGTCAGGGAGAAGTTGTCATTTTGGAACTTACCCTTTTTGGTTTCATGTTTTGAGATATTGAGTGTCCTGGCTTTCCTGAAGAATCCAGAGATGCCACCTTTTCCTTCTTCAAAATCATTTTCTTTAATGGTAGCTTCCAGTGCCAATCTCTCCTGCTCCAGCTTCTCTAACTCCTCTGTATATTGGGAAAAGTAAGGGAACTGGTAACAAATAATTGTCTGTTTTAAATTAAATCACTTACTGAAATTATGATGGTGATGTAATTGTGGTACTTTGTATGTAACATAAAGCTGCTGGGAGGAAAAACTATTTTTAAATGCTTTTCCTTGCAAAGCAATAGGGAGGAGGAAGCTGAATTCATCTCTGGAAGCCCTACCTTAGGGTGCCCCCACCTACAGCAGTGTTGTATACTAAAGTGCTATTCAGCTGCTCTCAGATTTCCTCTTCCAAATCAAGTTCAATATTACTTTATTTGATCGTTGCGGCAGATGCTATTTATTGAGTCGTGTTTGTGGATTTGGTTGGTTGGTTTCTTTCCCCAAGAATTTGAAAACACAGTAGGAAAGCTGTTTTTCTAAAGTGAGAAAGCTGAGGTACTGACTTCTGTTGAACTTTGAGACTTGGAAATATGTAAGGATCCTGAAGACGCAATGAGTTTCTATGTTGAAATGTTTCTAATGACTTAGGGTTGGGGTTTTTTTTGGCATTTGCTGCAAAGATGTAAGATTTAGCTAACCAATTCTGTAAATTCAGTAATATAAAAGAACAGTTCAATCTTAGCATTATTAGACTTCTGTTGAGCAAAAGGTATCACGTGTTACTGTGGAATATATGCATGTGAGACATTAATTAATATGATCCAGGCATTTGCCTGCAGAAAGCTTTTTTTCATGAGGAAAGCTTCTATTTGAGTAATACATGAACTAAGAGTGAGGTTAGTTCATTTAAGACATTGTGTTTTAAAAAACCTAAGCCCTCGCTAACTAGGCACTGTTATAGCTCTCTTGGCAATCTAATTTCTTTTACTTTAGCATCCATGGCAGCCATGTGCTTCTGATTATTAGACATGATGATGGTTACTCAAAACTAAAATGTCAGTTTCTCTATGAAACAGAATGCTCTAACAAGTATAATAGAATACTGTCCCACCCCCCATAATCCTAATTCTTTCTAATTCATTTTGTCTTAATGGTTGGAGAACATTTGTTAATTTGCAAGTTGGTGTTCTGATATCTGTGTCTTCTGAGAAGTCAGTTTCTCAAATCAAGCAAAGAGACAGGCAGATCTCTTTCACGTATCAGCGGGGAAGAGAAAAAAAAATGCATGGTTAGTTTGGATTTTTTTGTTTAAATCTCTGTAGTTTTGCCCCACAGCTCTGCACACACAGGAAGCTGCCAGTCTGCTGGGTGAATGTTCGTTTACCCTTGTTTCTTAAAGGAGTCTCTGGCACCTTTTAATTTTAAGAGGGGATTTGCTTTTGAGAGTTGCCTCATCCTGGAATCTGCCCTCTTTAATGGGAGTTAATTTTGGTTATAATTAGCAAAGGCACTTACGTCCTTTCTGCGTGTTCTCCCCAGCAGGTATGAGCGTGGTCTGTGTCTCTGGGAAACGGCATAAGCTGAAGACATGTTTGCAGCAGGCGGCAGCAAAGAGTCGCCAGTCTTTTTATGCCCGCCTGTGTTCCTGGTCTGCAGATTTTATCTAATTCATTTATAATACAAAATATTTATCTGCTGTGGAGGACAAGGGATGCTAGGAATAATGTGCAGGTTTAGGCGGTATCTGTCTGCTCAAGTGGGCAAACTTTTGAGAAGTGGAAAAATTATTGTACTGAAAACCTAGAGAATTGTTCTGATGGGCTTTTTCTATGGAGTCACGCTCTCCCCTGGGTACCTGAGGAACCAGTAACCAGTAGCAATAACTCTGCGTCCTGAAAAAGAAAATCCAAGGCCACCATTGTATGTCACTCTGGGAAGCCCTTCATTTAGGAGCAGCTTCCTGTATGCTCTGTCTTTGCCCACTCAGATGGCATTTCTCCCTGACTGGCTGTGATATGGTGGAAGGTTTTCCCTTTCACCCTCAGATACGCACCACTCACCTAAGGAAGGATGAATAAAAAGATGAAAAACAGAACTGATGTTTTCTGTGGATTCCAAATATTTACATGGGTGGGAATTTTCTGGGTCTCAGCATTTCACAGATGTGGTACCAAAAGTGCAGCTTCCTGATTCCCATTATTCCCAGAGATCTCGGGTAGGCAGAGGGAGAAGGATGTGCCAAGGGCAGGAAGGAAGCATGCCAGAGTGACTGGTTGCTGTGGCACAGCATGATTTTACTGCTTTAGTCTCTGCCTGTGCTGGAAGTGCTTTGGGAATTGAGTTCTCTGGTCTGCAGATCCCCTTAGTATGTGAGGCTTGGCCACCTTCTGTCACTGCCAGTGATTCAGCAAGGATTTTGGTCAGGATTGAAACTGCAGAAGCAGCAACTATGGAAGTTATGGATGTAGGAACTAGTCTAGAAACCAGGCAGTGACTGTAAAGAGTTTTGTCAGATTCCTTCTTATGCTAAGCATGTAATCTGCATAGATACTCAGCTGCTGAGTCACCACATACCTTGAACCTGGAGGACCTGGGATATATCAAATCCTTGGCTAATTCTGACAATAATCATTCCAAGCTCGAAATCAAAGGCATCACTGAAAAGGAAGAAAAAGAAGTGTGAATATTCTTTAGCATTATGCATGTCAGTGAGGAAAGCTACTTTGAGCAGATCAGTCCCAGGGAGCTGTTACTACCATGTATTAGGCTGCTGTAGGTAAAATTGCAGAAGGAACTGCCGAAGCTTAAGTACTATCAGCTTTCTTCCCTTACTTAAAAGAAGGGTATCAGTGGGCATAGGAACAGGTAGGCTATTGCTGAAGTGGGTCTTTCTGACAGTGCTTTTTAGGATCTAGGTTGCCATTGGATAATTTTTTTCTCCTTTCTCAGAGGACGTAACAAAGCTGGGCTGGGTTTAGTTATTCTTTTGCTCAATGCAGCTCTACAGCTGAATTTTGAGGAAGAATCCATGAGAAGCCTGTTTCTAAATGACTGTTTCCCAGCTAAATCCCAACCCACAGAGCCTGCTGAGCCTTAGGCACACATGAGATTCGAAGCAAGGCTCTTCCTCTGTCTCCTAGGCTTAAAAGAAGAATTCCACGATGTTTTCTTATTCCCTAAGAGAATGTATGTACATTATGGGTTGTTTTTCTCTGAGCTCCTGCTGACTAAAAATGAGAAAATGCAGTTCTGCAAAAGCACTGCTGACAGCAGTGTAGCTTCTTTATGTAGCGTTGTCAAACCACATCATTTCTGACAGGGCCAGGTGTTTGCTAAGCAGGTCTTGCTAGGTGTGTGAAGCCAAGGAGCCTTTTTTAATGGGCAGAAGCCTCTCTTACAGTGCTAACATGTGAACCCAGATTTGTAGGCATTTGCTTACATTGTTTCTACATATGAAATTCTGTACGTAAATGCTATATTAATCTAGCCTAAGAGGAATAAAAAAGGGACTTACTGTAAAACACCCACATAGTTTTCAACTTGCGTAGCAGTGGCATTTCTCCAGTCCTTCTTAAATCCAATCACCAAGGTATTTGGTTTCATTCTACCCAACCCTGAGGCCTAGTAATATTAAAACACTGCTTGAGAAGGTGTACACACATGCTTTTACTGTAAATGAAAAGTAATGACAAAAGATAACTGAAGCAATGTTCTGGAGACACTTACAATGAGATTGCATTTCATGAATGTCCTTCATGCTCATACCCATGCAGAAAGCAGAAAGATTAGCTCTAAATCATTCCAACTATAAATGATTTTAGATGACAGAAATGTAGTTTTGCTAAATTAGCATTCATTTGCATTTCATCTGACATGCTCTCATTAAAATGGTTCAATAACTTGGAACCAAGAGAGAGTTCAAGCACTGTTTGTGTGCTCGTTCTAACATAATAGCATAAAGCTCTTATCAGATTTGGAATACTCAATAGATGAACTGGGGCTGAAGTCTCTTAAAACACTTCAGATATGCAGAGAAGGCATATCCTTTTAAACATATACTGTTGGAGTTTTTTTGTCTTGTGTCCTGGGTTCAGCAGTAGCAGTCATTTTTCTCCTTCTTAGTGGCTGATGCAGTGCTGTGTTTTTGATTTTTGGTCTGGGAACAGCACTGATAACACCGATGTTTTTAGCTGCTGCTCAATAATGTTTACTCTGACCAAGGACTTTCTGAGCCTCATGCTCTGCCAGGGAGGAGGGGAAGCCGGGAG
>WYDI02038431.1:0-11384 GCA_009867235.2 Psittacus erithacus | reverse complement strand
CATGCTGTGGTATGGAATACCTCTTTGGTCAGTTTGGGTCAGGTGTCCTGTCTCTGCTTCCTCCCAGCTTCCCCTCCCCTCTGGCAGAGCATGAAACTCGGAAAGTCCTTGGTCAGTGTAAACATTACTGAGCAGCAACTAAAAACATCGGTGTTATCTGCGCTGTTCCCAGGCTGAAAGTCAGAAACATAGCACTGCACCAGCTACTAAGCAGGAGAAAAATGACTGCTACTGCTGAACCCAGGACAATCACTGCAGGGTTTTGCAGTTCATGTCTGTGCTTGACAACTTTTTTCCCTTACAGGGTTTGTATGTCCAGGGGCTGGAGAAGACCTCATGTAATTCAGATTGCATATGGGGAGAACAGGAAACTTTTAAAATTACATAGCTTTTCCTGGGATATTTCTGTCACTATATGCAATAATCTTGTACATCCTTCACCTCCAGCTTAGACTCAGGTTTTCTTTTCTGCCAAAGCTGTGAGGAAGTCTTTACAAAGAGCTTGATGTGTTTACGTTTGGCAAAAGGACAATCTGTCATATGCCAAATATAAAACTTTTAGGGTCTCTTTCCAGCATTTCATTCTTTTAATATGGAATAGAAAAGCCAAAACAGCAGGTAAGGATTTCTTATGTTTATTCAGAATTCTGAAGTATCTTTCTCTACTACATGAAAGAATGCTGCACACTGTTATGTGACAAAGGATTTGTCTGGTTCATCAAATCTTTTGCCTGGGGACTTTCTTGCCTCTGGTATTTACAATGAGGCACCTTCAATTTCTAGTAGCTACATTATTCTTAAACAAACCTTTGCCCTACTATTACTATACTCCAAATGTGAACTATTCAGCTGTGCCCACAATTAACCACAGAATGAATTGCCCTGCAGTGTAGAGAAAGAAATTATGACTTGAAGACCTTTAAATCAATTCAATAAAATTGATAGAATGCTTCTAGCACTTTGCCTGGGAGGAAAGCATTTCTCAGCAGGCCCATCAGGTTTGATGCGGGGAAACCTGCTCACACTGCCTCCAGGCTGGAGCTGGAGCACACTCTTTTCCAGTCTCTGCTCCCATATGTCAGACCCAGTTAGATGCTGATGGGTCACTGCTGAATGCTCAGAGGAACATTCGTTTTGCTTTTTTTTTTCTCCATTACAATTCCACTATCCGTAGCTTTTGCTGGTATTATTGCTTAAGAAGGTGTGTAAAGTCCACAAGCTTTCTGGGAGCATTAAACTCTGTTTTAAGCTTGCTTATCTCCATTTTTTTTATTATTATTTTTATTCTCTCTCTATTTTTTTTTTTTAAATTCTTGTTCTGTGTTTTAACCCACTTCAAATCTTCATCCTTTGTTGTATAGCTGATGGGAGGTTAACTTAGCACAAGGGAACTCATGATGTGAGGACAAGAAGAAGCAGGCATGGGAAACAGTGGCAGGGGTAGCTTTTTATGTGGTAATGAAGGTTATTCTGGCTTGATGTTATAGAAAAATACAACTTTTGACTTACTCAGCACAGGAAAGGCAGTTGCCCAAGGTCCTCCTGAAGCACAGGATGGTTGGATATTTCACTCCTAGCAGAGGTGGGGAAACTAAGATCAGAAATGCAAATAGCACAGTAACAGTGAGCACTGTGCTATGTCTGGGTTTATGTCTCACCAGAAGGGTAATGCTGCAGTGTTCCGTTTTTGCCCAAGTATTCAAAGCTTATGAATCAACCATCAAGACTGTGAGAGTATTTAAAAGAGTAAGATAGGAAGGGGTTGTTTACTGTCTAATACCTATACCTGGGATATCTTCTAAATCTCCTTTTCCTGTATAGAAGCCCTTTAAATAAATTAAACCCTATTTTTCCTTATTAGCTTAGAAAATCAGAAGACAAGAAAAATGCCACTACAAGCCACAGGATAAAATTCTGTAAACTGGTAAGGCTGATTGTATGAGATGCTACCTTTTGTAATATCAATTAATTTTGTGTTATTTATTCTGCCTTATTTCCAGAGTGAATCCATCTTGCTGCCTGACCAGCCCTGCTTTGCTTTGCTTATGAGCTCTGACAAGATCACAGCTTGAAGTAGGGTGATCGCATGTAATAGGCAGAACAGGGTTGTGATCATGGTAATTGGCTGAGACATCCAGGCCTGTAATTGCTTAATAATAACTATATCTGGTCTTTTCTTGCACAGCAATCCTGTGTTAAAGTTGTCTCTGACCACTTAGCTAAGAGACACAGTGCACTAAGTAGAGCTGCATGCAGGTGGTGCAACAAACATAGAAACCGTCAGATACATAAAATACTTCAACTCGGGGGTAAGAGACAGTCAGTAGATAAATTCCTGCTGCAGAAAACCAAGGCCAGAGAAGCCCTTGGTTTCCTGAAAAAAAATAGTACTTAGCACTTCTTAGCAAACATAGTTCTGTATTTGAAATCCTTGTTCTATACAACATCCTGCCTGACAGATTTCAGAGAAAGGCATATTGCCATTGTTCACTTGTGGCCAGATTTTATTTTTTCTTGTTTTTCTGCAGATTGATCTGACAGCGACTACTCACTCCTGAGCATGGTTACTTTTTTCTCTTAATGTTATTCATTAAAGAATGCCGTCTGGATAAGGGTTAGAAAGAGACAGTCTTGGAGAAAAGACTTTTGTGAAATGACTTCTATATTAAACTGTTTTAAGGACCGTGATTGATTTGCATGAATTTCTGTGGACCAGGTACTATAAATGGTAATTTTAGTAAGAGCAAGTCCTGAGGATATTCAGATTACACTTACTTTTTTCTTTTTTTAATGCATAAGGAAATTAATGTCTGGGACAGGTTGTCAAGTGGCGGTTGTACCTGTCACCATCACTTTGTGTGTGTGTGATACATGAATTAGACAACTGTATAGAACAAGATGACAGTCTGAATGTGAAAGTTGGATGGAATAATACACAGCCAGAGATGTCAC
Organism: Psittacus erithacus; assembly: GCA_009867235.2. Classification (NCBI taxonomy): domain Eukaryota; kingdom Metazoa; phylum Chordata; class Aves; order Psittaciformes; family Psittacidae; genus Psittacus; species Psittacus erithacus. The sequence continues at coordinate 8,432 of WYDI02038431.1, read as the reverse complement.
CTATCTGCCTTTTCTGATGAAATTTTACCATTTTTTCTATATCCCAAAACAATAAGCATTGCAATCGTATGAGTAAACATGCAGCCTAGCTATTTTAGTTAAGATTTTAATGATGAGTTTCTCCATATATTCATTTTTTCAGCAATGAGGAGTATCATTACAGCGTAGAGAGTGCTACTTAGGAGAAACAAAAAGGAATAAAAAAGGGGAGCAGCAGTGATCAACACAGGTGGGTAGGAAATCTGTTAGGGAAAAAGCAAATTAGTTAAAAAGTATGGCATAGGTTTATTAATGAGTTAAGCCTTATAAGGGTGGCTGATATTCATTGGATATCCTGACAGCCCACTACTTAGCTGGTTGCTCAAACGTACTTGAAAAAACCCCAGATGATTGCTTCAAAACTGAGTGAAGTTGATTCCTGGTAGCAGAAATAGAAGATTATGGGTCTCCATATGTAAATCAAAATAGTTATGCATGGAGAGGGTGGCATTAATATGGAATGCAACAGTTCTGGTGAGGACAGGAATGGTGGCTGGAGGCACAGGACTTAGGATATGGTAACAAAGGACTGTACTGTGCAGAAAGCAGGTTATGCCTAGCATCATATTCTCCACGTACTTTTCTGCTTCTGTGGTGATACAAGCTGTGCAAGGTGATGATGATGATGGGCTCAAATAAAAGTTGTTTACTAATTTATAGTTTTGCCCATGGTATGTTGCTATGATTGTAAATAGCTGTGCAAGGTGTGCATTACAGGAGTCCAGAGACTTCCAGCTGCACCTACAGCAAAGAAAGGAGGAATATGTCTAACAAAATTATCTGGCTCGAGGGTGCACATAGCTGTTAGACTTCATGGTATTCTCAAACAGACTTTCAAGCTGTGCACTTCTCAGTCTGCTTAACAGCATTGTATTTTACAAACTTGCTAACAGATAACTCTAAAGCAAATAATTGCCCTAAAACTGTAGCAGCTGATTTCATTCCTTGAAGTTTTCTAATCCTCAAGTCCAATCTTTAAAGACCTTTTGTCAATTGTAACATTTAAAAAAATATTCCTTCCACAAGTTTCAAGCAGGAACAGAAAATGGAATTGGTAGTTTGATCAATCTTACACTGCACGAGCTTTCCATACATATTTTTTAACCATCAGATCAAAAGACTGAATTCTTCCAGGCTGCATTGAACTTCTTTAATTTCTTACAAATAAAAAAGCAGTAATATCACAGAAAAAACCCATATTGTTAATATCCAAATATATTTTGTGGCTCATGTAATTACATTAAAAAATAGTTAAAAATCTGGGTTGTGATGTAGATCAAATGGCTTATCAACCTTTCAGAATTTTTACCTGCAGAAAAGCATCTTATGTATTCAAATCTGCATTAAATTGTGTGTAAACAAATTCCCATTTTGTAGCTGAAAGCATGCCCATGTTGGAAACTGAGGATCCTGCAGTTTTAAAGAAATCTAAGTAATGCAATGTTTCAAGGTGTTGTGGTTTAAGCTCTACCAGTAGCTCAAAACCACACAGCACTGCACCAGCTGCTAGGAAGGAGGAAAGTAAGTGCTACAGCTGAACCCAGGAACCAAGCATTTTGTAAACCTAATTAATAGGCAGATTCTAATTACTAAAGGAATTCCTGGGCCTCCCCAGTCTTGGTGTCTAACATTGGTTCAGTTGCTGGACTTCAGTGGCAATAAATCTAAGGTCATGATTCAGGAAGTATATACCCTTAATCACGGTATTATTCAGATGCCAAGACATGAACTCACACACTTCCTTAGGCCAGTGTTTTTTAACCAGATGCACCCATACAATCTGTCTCTCTTAGGAATACTTTCCCAAATCAAAGCCTGAGATTACATACCTGCTGCAGATGTGTAAATATACCTGGTGGGAGTAGAGGATGTTTGTACATCCTTTGACTCCTGTCATTCTGCTACATGATCAGAGCGCCACAGATGATATTTTCAAGGACAGCTAATCACATTGCACTTAAACAACAATATTCAGCTACAGAGTGCTGGAAAAGCCAAGGTTATGAAAACAACATAACACTTCAAAGAAGCATAGTAACCACTTGTAGATTCAAGTTCATTGGCAAAGTCAGGGAGCTCAAACTCAGAGGCACTGGCACATCATGATCCAAAGAAAACTCGCACACAAATACATATTAAAAAAAAAAAAACAAAAAACCCACCAAAACAAGCCAAAACCAACTGTGGAACCTATTACTGTGTGGCAAAGCACGCTCTTTTCTTTGCAATATACATCCTTCACCAGTTCATCACTCAAAGAGCTAAATCTGATTTTACAGTGGAAATGCAATTTCATCTCATCAGGTTCCATAGTGCTGAAATACTAAACTTAACAATAGAAACTGATGTGATATGTTTCAAATTAAATTGAACCACTGCAAACAATGGGTTTCTTTACAGGCTGGCCTTGACTGAATATGTTTTTCCACTTCATTTTGCAAAGAAATCATTGAGTCTAATGGCTTCAAGCAATCTGAGTGATATGCAGGTTGAATGGAAAAAAAAAAAACAAACAAAAAAACAACCCAAAAAAACCCAATGTCATTGAAAAAATGCCACACATGAACAAAAAGAAATTATCACATGCTGAACTAAAGGCTTTATCACTTCCCCAGTGCATCTGAGGAGTTTCTACCAAAGCTCAACCTTAAAGAAGTGAAGACGGTAAAAGAGATTTTGACTTTGTTAATCCCTGGATGAGGCCCAATGTCTGAAGAATGTTGTATAAATTAATGTTTGACCTGGAAGGGTAGATACAGAGGCATGAATCTGAATTTTTTATCAGACGTCAGATGTTCCCTCAAGAGCGGTCCTCAACCACTTGAGGAAATTTCTCCCCTCAATTTCTTGAGGAAATCAGAGGACCAAGCTCTCAGCTGCCTTGGTGCCAGCCTGATGGGCATTGGCAGCCAAGGCCGGCCACCACCCATGGACAGCATGGGCACTGATCTGCATGGCTGCTCACTCCACACAGATGTGTGTTTTCCCCTAAAGGGGGAGAGTCTTTCAGAGATTTTAATCTACTTGCCCTGGAGGAAGGCGACAGTATAGGCCTGAGAGCACGTCACTGGTATATAACGAAAAATAGGCTTGTTTAAGTCATGAACAGTTGCTATGGATAAGTACAAGTAGAACAGGAGGCATCTCAGTCTGAACTTAGTCTTCTATGGTCTTTTACTTCCTTGCGAATACTGTGAGGGACAGGTTTCTTTGATATAGTCAAAATGAACTGATTATTACATTTTTCTGTGCCTACAAATAAAAAATAAAAGGGGTGGGGGTGGGGAATGCCCAGGATTGTTTGTTTCATTTAGAGCTGAATTGCCAGCCAATTCCTCCTTTCAAAGCCAGATGGCTGTGCGCTGATTCCAGTATCAACTGTCCAATTCCTAGATGCCTGTTTGACAATATTGTTCTTCTTTATTTGTTTACTTTAGGAATAGGTCTGCAGGGAGGTTTACGGTCTCTGTCATCCTCACTAAGGAGAAAGCCTATGTGAGCAAAGAAAGGGTTAGGAAAACAAAACCTGGGAGGTTTCCCAGGAAGGCTTTCTTCTAATCCTTCCAGGAGAATAATGAGCTGAGTGGTTTATTGAAAGCAAAAGCACTCAATTGCCAAACTGCTCCAGTTCTCACATGATAGGGATAACTGAGCCTTTCATGCAGGACAGTGAGTACATGTTCATAGCAGTGATCTCACTTGAGAACTGGGCTCCACTGCCTTCTTGTTGGCCTTCAAAGCCCTCTTGTTTAGCGACATGCTTCAGAGGGCTCACCTCAGAAGCTACAATAACTTCTGAAGAAGTTCACAGGAAAATGTATAAATTCCCAGAAACCAGCTTAGCACCCTACACGGGAATCCTACAGCACCCAGGCTGCAGGTTAAAGTCATTGCTGCAGATGGGAACCCAGTATTTACTTAAAACAAGAGTTATATATTGATGTTTCTAGGTTTACCTTTTCAAAAATTGACGTAGCTTTTTTCTTGGGGTATTTTAGCAATGCTGACACATCAAACTTGTGTAGTCAATAAACCTGTCCAAGCAACTAGTCCAGGGGACAGTCAGCAATTCAACTGCTAGAGTTTGTCTAATCAATTGCAGAGATGAAAATCGACCTACAAGAATTTGTTGCTTATCCTTTATAAAAGTATTTGTAATGCATGGACCACTCATCTGATCAAACTATTTTTATTTTCCACAACAGTACTTAGGGTAGTTGAAAAATCATATGAAGAGGTTCAGTTTTATATAAGGGAAGGTTCAGTTTTATATAAGCGAAATAATAGTAATTTAGGAATTATGTGACTAGAGAGCCTGGTAATAGAGATTAATTTTGGAGCACCCTTTTGGTCATGCTGATGTGAACAGAGAGAGTATTAGGGTGAGCAACTAAATCACCTTGGGCAGGAATTTTACTGCTGAGAGAGCGCAGAATTTGGAATGTTAATCAGGAAAAAGCAACAGGAATTTGAAAGCAGGTTGATCTTGGGGAAATAGAGACAGTTATTAGGGAATATGACCCCAATTACATGTACTACCTTAGGAACATTTGTACTCACCTCAGACATTGTATATTGAATGTGCCACTCTTTATTGGCCCTTTCTGTTATATTAGAAGGTCTATACAAATAGTCTCTTGAAGTTAACCTGAAAATTCCCTTTTTCCTTTTTTTTTTTTGGCAATCAAAGACTTTCCAAAGGCTGGTGAACAAAAGTAATTGGGTTTCACAGAGTAAGGACCAGGGTTTCATTCTGATTTGATAGCGGATTCGTTTAAAATGGCATTTTCAATGCCTTTTTTCTTAAAATGATACAAGCATATACATTTTTTCCATTCTTATGTTCATGCAATCTATTTAATGGTTAAAAGATTAAGCTTTTCTTAAAAGTTGAAAAATGTAAGGTTAATGAGCAGTGGAAAGAGCAATCTGAACACGCGGCCATAATACTTGGTTCTAAATTCACTGTAACCATTCAGGAAATGGACTTGGGAATCATTGTAGACAGTGCAATACAAATCTATGATCTGTCTGTGCGAGCAGTTAAGGAGCAAATGAATTGCTAGAATTTAGAAGGACCAGGTGCGCAAGTAATAACAGAAGTGTAATAATGCAGTTCTCTGAATTGACAGAATGATACATCTGGCTCTAGTCTTTCTATCCCCACAGAAGACACTGTATAAAAGTAAAGAGCTCAGAGGTAGATGATGAGAATAATTAGATGCAGGAAAGAGATGCAGGAGAGAATGGTAATGTTTTCACAGGTTAATTGATATAGGTATACACAGTACTGAATGAAAAATCTTTTAAAAAATATTTGTATGTTGTCCTTCTTTCCAAAGCATCTACATTATGGCACAACCAGTCCTGACAGCATCGATACCATGCATACTTCAGATTAGTCTTTTTTCCTAGGTGATACTACTAGCACCATGAAATCTATATTTAAGATTCTCTTTAAGCCAGCCCTGTGGGTACTTTGCTAATTAGTGTGTCTTCTACATTTGCCTGTGACCTGTCTCCTACCTCTAAGAAGGCCTATTGATGCTGTTGAAATTAACACTTACTGGGAATCCAAATCATGCATACATGCTAGTAGTAGATGAGCCAATGACACAGACATATAGTAGCTGCAGATGACACACAGACCTAGCTACACTTCGAAACATTTGATCATGTCAGTGTCAGTAAATTGGCAGATTCTTAGGTGCAATATCTCCTGTGTGAGGACCAGCAGGCTGGCTCTGAGTCCAGGGGAGGCAGGACAACGTTACCAGGCAGATAATATCACTGAACAATTTTCTGGGCAGCTATCTGTGGTTAGAGGTACATACTCATTGTGGCAAATTGAGCCTGTTGCTAAGGCATTCTTTCTCATTTCTTGGTGTCACTAAACTCTCACAGCCAGCATCTCTGACTGGCTTCAGCTGCCTGGGAGACCCCACTCCATCTCGGTGAGCAGCAACTGGCCTCCCATATGCACAACTTCATGCAGTCTCATCCAGGCTACAGCAACCTGCCTCTGCACAAAGCAATCGGGTCAGCAGCACAAACTGCACTTGCCCATCCCTCCAACAACTGTGGAACAACACCACTGTGTACACCTGCAGCACTGATTTCCCACAGAGTACCGTTCAGGTTTACCGCAGCTGTACTTTTCTTAATGATGCTTCATGGTACAGACCCAAACCAGCTGGAAAATCCAGGATGAATATCATGGTTTATACCTCAGGGACAGAATAATTTTATTCCTAAATTATTATGGAGAACTCAGATTTTTCAGGCCTGTGAAAGTGTAATATGAATTCCCACAGGCAGTAAGGTCGGGTGCAAACTTCACCCTGTTGCTTTAACTGCAAAGAAAATAGCTTCAAAATTACCTTTTTTAAAAGTAAACAGAAGATTATTTACTAACAATGAAATAAATAAATAAATAACCTCAAACAAGAATACCATCAAAGCAAAGCACTGTGCTTCACACATTTCTCTCCTTGGAGAACAGATGAAGAGAATGAATCACATGTAATTTTGACCAGTTGGGTCATTTAAAGAACTACTGCCAAAAAACTGGGAGAGCTTGGCTGTGACTCACATTTTTCTATTAAATTCTCATAACGAAAACCCACATGTTTGTGACAAACCTTGGCTCCTCAGTAATAGCACATCACATAATTACTTGAATCTTTGGGTCTTTCTTATTTCTAAACCAAATTTCTTAAAGCTCATAGATTCTAGGGAGGATTATTGGTGTAATTCTGAAGAACTTAATTTGCATGAGGCTTTTCAAGAAAAAGAAAACAAACCTCTGAAAACACACAAAGCAAATCTTTTGATATCACAACCAAAAATCTTCAAATAACTTAGATCAGTGTTCTTCACACACAAATAAATAATAATACTGTGAAGGGTTCATAAAATTATTTAGCCCTTCTTTATCAGAATTTATTGAGATTCAGTTAGGCTTTCAAATTAGCCATACAGATATATTCCTCAAATAAGCTTTACTTTTTCATTTTTTTTTAAAGTGGCCCCTTAAACCTCAATTGTAATCAGGCTTCAGAAAATTTCCAGATGGTAGTTTCACTCTAGACAATCTGCTCTGAGTGCCTGTCTCTGTAAAGCCCAATGAGCATCAAGTGCATTTATTACATTCTGATGCAACTCCTACTGCAAGATAAGTTTACTTTTCATCTCATAGAATATAAAATATTTTACACTGTAATAATTGATGCAGCGACTGCAAAATTGCTGTTCAGCAGAGGAAAAAAATGCCATTAGAGAAAACAGCCAAGCACCCTGATAGCATGACATGAACCCTAATGAATTAGCTGACAAATGAGCACAGTAAGTTCTGCTCAAGTGTGTTTTTTGGGCGGCAATTCAGCAAATCTGCTTTTCACTGTATTTCTCCCTTGTAAGGCTAAAGTGCATGCAGATTAGTTCTCAGCTGGGGTGTCAGGTGAAACCTATTGAAAACATACAAAAAGCAGCTTTCAGTCCTCCTTCCAGCTCTGCTTTATGGTCAGCACTTCCTTTCTCTCAGCCTTTCAGCACTAGCTATGGTTTACACTTACTGGCTCTGACACTGAAAGAGGTAGAAGAGATGGAACAAGGACATTTTGACCACAACACAAACCAGGATTTGCTCAACTGAGATGTGGCTCCCTTGGCCTATTGTAGCTTCCCAAGCTCACACGTCACCTGATGAAAGCTCCACCACACTGAATCTGCTACCCCAATCATAGCACAAAGTCTGCCCACCGAGTGTTCTCCAGATCTTGTGCTGGCAGATTTTGACTTAGGAGTAGTACACAGCCCTTATCTCAGCAGAGGTTTGTGCTTTATTGCAGATAATGGTGGCATAGTAATCAAGCTACATTAGTTCCCCTACCTCCTTAAGGAAGTCCATACACACTGAAAATCACCACTGTAATATTTCTAACTGTGGTTTAAGCCTAGCCACACAATCTCTCTCTCACTCCCTCTCTTCCTTCCTCCTGCTCCCAGAGGGATGGGGAGGAGAATCGAAAGAATATAACTCCCACGGGTTGAGATAAGAACAGCCCAGTAACTAAGGTATAACACAAACCACTGCTGCTGCCACCAATAACAATAATGATAAGGCAAATTACAAGGGAAGAGCATACAACCTCTCACCACCCGCCAACTGATACCCAGCCTGACTGAGCAGTGATCTCTTTTCCAGGTGACTGCCCTCAGTTTATATAGTGGGCATGATGTACTGTGGTATGGAATACCTCTTTGGTTAGTTTGGGTCAAGTGCCCTCTCTCTGCTTCCTCCCGGCTTCCCCTCCCCTCTGGCAGAGCATGAGGCTCAGAAAGTCCTTGGTCAGAGTAAACATTACTGAGCAGCAACTAAAAACATCGGTGTT
>WYDI02038430.1:8412-33347 GCA_009867235.2 Psittacus erithacus | reverse complement strand
ATTTTAGCCAAGCAGGGGGTAAAGTATGATGAGCACGCCATACGCTCCCTTTTGTCCTGGCTCAAGGGGCGGGGCTTCTGGGTAGCCTCCGCAACTGCATTTGGATTGGAAGCGTGGAAGGTGGCTTTGGATAAGTTGTGGGATGCCGCTTCCCTAGGAGACAGTGCAGTAATGCCGCTCATGGCTACTTGTAGTTTAATATGCGAAGCCCTCAAAAGGATGCATCACCCTAGTACGGATGGGTGTGCTGTTACAAGATCTCAGGGCGCGAATACACCGACCAGTCCTGGTGCAGATGCGCCATCTAACACTGGCGTGAATACACCGACCAATCCTGGCGTGGATGCGTCATCTAACGCTGGCACGGAAATTAGCAGCTCCGCTCCCTCTGCACCCCCACTGCCATCCCGACTACTGCCCCCGTTCTGCCTGCCCTGGAGGATTTGACTGTGGGGAGTTACAATCCTGCTGATCACTGGGGTCCTCTCCAGTGTCAAGCTGCAGCAGAAGGGGAAACAGTAAACCTAGCACTTCTTGTGAAAAATGAGATAGCAGAGCCCAGTGTGCCCCCCACTCAGAACCTCCGCCAGTCACTGCCATGGCTGCAAAGATTGAGGACAGGGATGAAGTGGATCCTTTTGACCCCGGCCCTATCAGTCCTGAGAAGGAGCTCACTTTTGGATCACCAGGAACCTGCGGGAGGAAAAGTTTTAACTGCACTTGATAATGCTGAAATGCCTGATAATTCTGATGCTGACCTGGATAGTCCTTTTGACCCTGGGCCTATTGAACCAGAAAAGGAGCCTGATTTATATCCCCCAGATCCTCATGATAAATGGATAGCTCTAAAGGGAGAAGTGAGAGGGGTGGGGGATGCGGATGTATTGTGTGCTTTGCCTACAACTCATTTGATACAGTCTTTCTGTGATGCTCATGTACTAGAAGTTGGTAAATATAAGTATGTCCATGTTTCTGTTGACTTGAATATCTTTATAGATACTGCTGGCTACTTCTTCAGATGTAGGCTGGCCACCTGCATCAGAATGAGTATGCATTTTGATCAGTATAAAAGCCCAAGCTTCATGCGATGCAGGGGAGGCAGAGCCTCTGCGGGGACACACACTAAGGTTGAGCCTGCCACCTCGCACTGTGATGGTGCTGTTCAGAGCTGGCTTCTGATGGTCTTCACAGGGTCCTAGTGCCAAGTTCTGTACATGGGACTGTGTAGTGGGAGTAATGATTTTCTGGATTTTGTGTTTCACATATTATAGTTGTGTGGAGTGTGCTTGTGGGATCCCATATGTGTGTGTGTGTGTGTGTGAGTGTTGAGGGCAAACGGTGTTCTGTGTATTTTTTGTTGTCAGGTTCGTGTAAAAGTTTTTAACGGGTAGTAGATTAACATTTTGGGTAAGAAAGAGTCAATGCAGAAGTGCGGTTGCCGACAGGCCTGCTTTTGTAGCTGGGTGAATGGGAGGAGCCTTGCTTAGTGTGTGTAAAATAACCTGGGGGAGGGGGTGTATTTGTGCCCTCCTACCTCCAGGTCCATGGCGGCTGCCTGCAAAGTTTGTCAAGCCTTGCCAGGAGCTGGACACACAATAAAACCACCTGTATTTACTACCTTGTATTGTATGAAGTTCTTGAGGTTTAAGACGGTGGATTTTATCCCTGATAAAGGGAGGGTTCATACTCTTAATTGTTGTGTTATGCATTATGTTTATCGTACCTTGGTTTTTTGGGTTGTTTGTAAACGCGTGTTGGAAAAAATGGTAAAGCAAGTTCTGTTTTTAGAAAAACAAAAATGGGGAGATGTTGGTGTAAAGGGTTTTGGGCTAGGCCAGAACATCCTGGGATCAGCCAGAACATTCTGGGCTCGAATATCCTGGAATCAGCCAGAGCATCCTGGGCTAGGCCTCAACATAGAGGGAAGTGGCCACTCAGAGGGTAACACACATAGTGGCCAACTGGAGGGTGGCGATGTTCAAATCCAGCCAATCCTGTTAGTAGTGCTAGAACAAAAAGGTGTAGTCTATATAAAATGTGGAACCTACTGGAAGGGGCAGATAGAAAAGAAATCTCCGACAGTAAAGAAGGTTTTTGCCATGAAACTCTGCTGGAGTCTGTGTGTTTAATCTCCACAGGCTGACAGAAATCTAATGAGTTCAACAAGGACAAATTAGAAGTCTTGCGCCTGGAAAAGATGAAACCCTTTGCAACAGCACAAGCCAGGACTGACTGCCTGGCGCAGCTCTGTTGAAAAGGCCCATGGGATTCTGGCGGGCCACAAGCAGCCTGAGCCAGCAGTGTATCATTGCAGGAAGGCAGGGATTCAGGAGCTCAGACTGCATATAAGATAAATATTCCCCTGTGAGGAGAGTTGGAAGAGGTTGACCGGAAAGGTTGTACAGACATCCTCTTTGCAGATTTTCAAGAACTGAGTAACTTGGCCTGACTGCAGCATTGGCCAGGCTTTAAGCAGGAGGTTGGACTGAAGACCTGCTAAGATCCCCCTAAGCCTGAATAATCCTGTGATTTTATAATTATCTTTTTAATGGAAAGGAAATTCTCATAACTGAATAGCTGAATATCTCTCTACTCCGTTCAATAAGATGAAAAAAAAACCTTTAAAAAAAGGGTAACAAATACCCATGATGCTCAGGAATAGGTAGGACTCTATCTTTGACTGTCTTTCATTTTAAATGTCTGTCAAAAAAGATCAATTTTTACCCCAGTGCCAAGATTTGGTTCAATTCCCAGTTGGGTTCTCCCTTACTTGTTAGCTTTCCAATATAGTTCAAAAATTCTTTCCATTCTCTCAGCTGTGTTATGCCTCAAGCACAGAGATCCTTCATCACTGGTCTGTAGCTCTCATGCAGGTCTTCACGTATGTCAAAATAGATGAGGGAATACAGGGGCATGAATGTAGCACTGGAAGGAAATTTAGTGATGAGCTGATGCACTAATGAAATTAGAAACAGATGAAAAAGACAGAAGTCACCTCTGTTATGCTTAGTCATGAGACAGCTTTAGAAAACTACTGGCAACAATTAGGAATAAGGTGAAAAGCCTTGTCTCACACACACTGTACCAACAGTACAATGTTTATCTTTGAAGTACACATCAATATATAACATATTCTCATTTTAATAATATATCTCATCTGCCTATTTTACTGCTTGTGAAAATAGGGCAAGTGCATTTAATTCCAATTTCCCAAATTGTCAATAAATGGCAATTAGTGAGATTATGAGTCTGAAAATTTGCATACTTATAGGAAAAGTGACATGATTAAGATGGAGAGCCTTCTTTCATTGAACATATACTGCTGTTTTTTAACAATGAAAGTAAATACTACAGACAATATTTTAAAGTGAATTATATTGTCTAAGGACCTACCAGCCATTAAGTGCATTTATTAATCTTTATACCACTCCTGAGAAGTATGAAAATGCTGCTGTCCCAACACTAAAGATAGTGAACTGAGGCACACACAGATTGACCTCCAACATAACAGCAAAAATTAGTGGTGGAACAAGGAACTGAAACTGTGCTATACAAACTTGAGACTAACATTTTCTCCAGTATTTCTTTCCCATATGGTCGGTTATCTCCTTTATAATCCTCTGATTATTTGAAACTACAGATATGGTCATAAATGAAAACAGCATTAGAATATCACTTCAGCACTTAACTTCAAGATTTTCAGGATAGATCTCAGCTAAACAGTCTTCTAGTATGTACCTTGAATTCTGTATTCTCTTATAGAAAGCTTGCTTTATGAATTTATTTTTTATGTTAGCTAAATCTTCTCAGTTTTAGTATGGTATTTTTCTTTCTTATGTGTCTACATGTGGCTGATGTTGGATAAACTTGCATGTGTTTCAATTTTACCACTTTGTAGAATCATAGAAGCGCAGAATGGGATCTTAGAAATTATCTAGTTCCAATCCCCTTGCAATGGGCACGGACACCTTCCACTAGACCAAGTTGCTACAAGCCCCATTCAACCTGGCCTTGAACACTGCCAGGGATGAGGCAGCCACAGCTTCTCTGGGCAACTTGTGCTGGTACCTCACTACCCTCTCAGAGAAGTGGAAAATCCTAGTGACTTCCGTGTTGACTGGGTAATCATCGTAATGGCCTGAGGCCGAGGGTGCACTCAATCCCACTGTCCGTGTTATCAGCAAAGATGTTAAACACCACTGACCCCAATACCATCCCTTGAGGAACACCACTCATCACTGGTCTCCACTTGGACATTGAGCCGTTGACCACAACTCTTTGAGTGTGATCATCTAGCCAATTCCTCATCTGTTGATTAGTCCATATGTCAAATTCATGGCCCCAAGTGTAACCAACTTACTGGCTGGACTGGAGGGTATTAATTTGTGCTGTTCTTCAGGTGCACTCCTGCTGACTTGTGGTTCTTCTCCAGGCTTTAGGCATCTCCTGCTGGCACTGGCATCACACTGGTAGAAGTGGAATGGATTGAAGTTCCCCTCCTCTGGCACCTTTATTTTTAAAACTCACAGTTTCCATGTTTACTTCTTCATTTTTCTCTGTACTGTTCAAGGGTAGGCAGAGATAGACAAAGGTAACCCCTTAAGAAATAGGTTTGAATTGTAGACTAAAAGTCTACAATTTTCTATTAGTCTACATTGTAGACTAACAGTGCTCTATTAAATGAAAAAACCAAAATCCTCAAGAAGTTTGCATCACTTGCAACTTGATGCTATCTTTTTTTGTTGTTGTTGTTTCTGACAGTAATTATACTAGATTTGGTACATCCTTATAACTAATTAAGATGTTTGATATTTTCCATGCTTTTGCTTTTTTGTGTTACTTCATTCCTATATTACTGTGTGTTATAAGAAATAGGACGTGTAAGATTTCCTGAAAATGTTAGTATTTCACTGAGGAGGTAGCAGAGAACAGCTGATACCCAAGGTTACTTTAATATCTTTCTACATTTTTTCATTTCCCCATCTTTAAACATCAATTTTGACTTTCACATAATTCCACTTACATATGTGAAGAAAACCACTCTGCTTTCTAGACATGTTTTTCACTCAGCCCACTTTGTTCTGTTCTCTCATTACTATCTAAACACCCTGTTCTTTCTGTTCTTTGAGGTTTCATTCCATTTTTTTTAATCCTGCTGCCTCTTTCGCTGAGCCATGTGCTTTATCTGCATTACGTGACTCAGTAGGAGCACTGTAGCAATTGGTTGGTAGTCATCAATAGTTCAGCAATTGGTAGGGAACAGCTGAGTACCAAATAATTGATTTTCTCCCCACTGATGCCTTCACAGCTGGTTACATTTTAGTGTGCCATTACAAATAAAGGGAGATAGAAAACTGAGACTCAATATATCTATTTTACATATAGATAAAATATCATATATTTACATGTTTAACAACTGTCTATTCCAAGGAAAACATCAGATAAAAATTTATTTTGGCAGCTTGAGCAGTCAACAAAGCAGAACATATATCAAACGGAGGAATTACATCAGATAATGAACACCATTAACTCTAATATTGAAAAATGTTGGGAATTTTTTGCAGAGCTGTTGATCAACAAACTCCAAAGGACTTAAATGATGAGTCTGAATCAATTTTATAAGTTCTTCTATTTTTAATTAATTTTTTGTTTAGAATAGGAAAAAAAAAATCAAACTTTTACATTTCCATACTTATATCCATGCATGAGCATGACATAATCTACTTTGATACTTGATTCATAGTTTTTTAGAGACACATACTTCAGAAGTCTAAAACCTTCAGTTTAGCCCCAGAGTTTCAGAAAAGGAAAATAAGCAGTAACTAGTTACCTGAAATACTGAAAAATCTTCCCTTGTCTTGCAGCATAAGTGAAAGAGTTAGATCTGTAACTGATTGGAAAAATCTCTTTGTAGAGAAAACAAAACATCGCCAAGAATGTTATTCCTGATTCCACTTTCTGTAAACATTAACTTTAGATGGAACTTACACTTCTAAACCTATGGTTTAAATTTTGGACATATTTATGCCTAAATTAAGTTAGAGGAGATGAGAAGAATGCCTGAATAATCTGGTGGCCTTTTACAATGGAGTGACTGTTGGTGAATAAGGGAAGAGCAGATGATGTCATCTAGCTTTGCTTCTAAAAGGCCTTTGGCATGATCCCACATATCATGCTTATCTTTACTTTGGAGAGATATGGATTTGATGATACTCTATTCAAGTCCAAAGAACCAGAATGAATGGCTCAATGTCCAAATGGAGATCAGTAATAAGGGGTATCATTCAGGGATCCACACTGGGACTTGTACATTTTGATAATTTTATTAATGTTGGCAGTGTGACTGAGTATCCTCTGCAAGTTTGCAGATGATGCCAAGCTGAATGGTTCTTGGGGGAAGGGATGTCAACCAAAGAGACCTTGGCATTCTTCAGAAGTGTGTTAATGCAACCCTCATGAAATTCAACACCATTTTGTGCAGGATCCTACACCTGCATCAGGGCATCACCATTAACGTTACAGACTAGGTAATTATTGGATTGAAAGCAGCACTGCAGAGATGAACTTGGGGATATTGGTAGATAAAAAATTGGATTTGAGCTATCAGTGTGCGCTCAAAGTCCAGAAAGCTAACTGTATCCTGGACTGTATAAAAAGAATCATGAGCAGGTCAAGGGAAGTGATTCTGCACCTCTATTCCCCTCTCATGAGACCCCAAGTGGAGTACTGCATGTACTTCTGGTGTTCACAGTACAAGAAAGACATGGGCCTGTTAGAGTAGATTTAGAGGAAGGTGTGGGTGAAGATAAGGGCAGGAAAAGATCAGGCACCAATTACCATCATGGGCAAAACAGACACAACGTGGGAAAAAACTGATTTAGCTTATTACCAATAAAATCAGAATAGGATAATGACAAGTAAAAAACATCTTTCCCCCTCACCCCTCCCTTCTTCCTCGGCTCAAATTCACTCCCAGATTCTCTACCTCCCCTCAACTGTGCAGGGGGATTGGAAATGGGAGTTGTGGTCAGTTCATCACATCTTGTGTCTACTGCTCCTTCCTCCTCAGGGGAGGACTCCTCACACTCTTTCCCTGCTTCAGCGTGGTGTCCTTCCCACAGGAGACAGTCCTCCATGAACTTCTCCGATGTGAGTCCTTCCCATGGGCTGCAGTTCTTTATAAGCTGTTCCAGCGTGGGTCCCTTCCATGTTAACATTTTTAACTGTTGTTGACAGTAGTTCTTATCCAGATGTCATCTAAATAGTAGTAAATTTTATATAAAACAAGAGGTTGGAAACACTCATAGCCAGAAAGATTCAGGAAAGACTGTTGGTATGACTCTTGGCATTCACTAAAGGAAAACTGTAAGAGGTCACCAGACCATCTTGGTTATTGTTAGTTGAAAATTATTACAGGAATCTCTTGCAATCAAATCAAGCATATCATCCATAACTATATGAAGGCTCACACAATAAGCAGCAAGTTCTGATTTCTAATACATCTAATTTTTAAGGTTACTAAAACACGTAATGGATGTGTTGTTGACAGAACTAAATAGAGAGATCAAAATTCTTTATGCTTTACTTAATTAAATTTAAAGCAATATGCACGGGCATTTTTTTCCTTTAGACATATACAATATAGATGGTAATAGATAAAAGCTCATCTATATTTCATTTATATTTAACATAACATATTGTGTATTAAGATCTTTAGGGCATGTTTCTAACATCTATATTACTATGCAAATAATTTTGCCATTAAAAAATCAGTTTCTTTGTGGCTTTACTTGAATTGCTCTGACCTTTTCTTGCCTGCTTTCTTTAAGCTTCTTTTTCCCTTTCTTCCTTTGCTTCTCTACATTCAAGTCACATAACCATAAATTTAATACTAAATGTTTCTATTTGTCATAGGAAATTTGTCTTTTTAAAACATAGCTATAGAAATCTGAAAAGTGAAATTGTTCAGAAACATAATTTGTCTCTGCTCTTTGTCAGTCCCATATAATATAGTGGGTTTATTATATAAAGAAGGATGCAGAAGAACAATGTCTCTTGGACATAAATTCCTGTAAGAGTAATAGTAATAATAGTAATAATAATAGTAGTAATAGTAATAGTAATGGCAATGGCAATAATAATATTCCTTTTTAGACTTTTTTGTGATTGTGTCTACTAACAGTACTAACCCCTACCCACTAAGCTTTCTGTTCTCAGAGGTGCATCTGCATATGGGATAGCAGGGCAAGAGGGGGCTCTCAGTCCTCTAAGGCACCTCCACAGGTGTGTAAGGTACTGAACGACAGACTGATTCAGGTGCTCAGTCAGAGCTGCTTTGTTAATAGCTTAATAATAGTTTTTTGTTGTTTTGTGGTTTTTTTTGAGGGTGTCATACATTAAGTTGCAGAAAGTATCAAAAAAGAAAAAAGACAATTTGCTAATTTACAGAATGGACACCTGCTTTTTGATTTTCGCTGTCTTTCAGATTTGCAACCTAATTATTAATTAAGGCTCAAAGACTTTCTGGCTGAGTTCTTGCTGTCACTGCTGCCACAAAAGTAGTCCTTGGTGAATGGTAATAAAGCCAGATTACTTAGGACTTCATTACTGCATGATGAAATTTGTGTTAGTTTTAATAATGGATTACAACTTTGTTTACGAATGGACCTTCACTATCTCAGAACAGCCCTGATGATGTTATGTAGAAGCTAAACATTGTCAAACTTTTCAGATATTATCAAAGATAGCCAATTCTGAATGTTGCATATAGTTGATACCAACGGTAAAGAAAGGAGAATGCACTAACAAGAAGTAAGTGAACAGTGGACCACAGTCAGGTCCTGCTCTTACATAATTTATCCATAAATAATACAGGAAAAAAATAAAAAGAGACACAGACAGGCTAATTTAGAATGGTCTTAAACCACAATTTCAGGGTAGAGAAAAAATGCAGGGGAAAAAAAGCACAGAGCCGTCTGATGGTATATGTCCTTAAAATTATCCTAGACTGCAATGATCTCTTGAAGGAAATTTGTAATTATTAATGAGCTACATTTTTTAAAGAAATGGTATAATTAAAAAACATCTGAAATGAAGCAACAGTTGGGTTATTTGGTATTAAATTACATATAAAATCACAAAAAATGATGAAGTGTGGTGAAAGAAAATCAATAAAGTGCATATGCAGCTTAGACCTTGAGGTTCTCTTGGAAGCACCTTTACAGGATTGAAGAGATGAAAAGTATTTCAATGTAGAATAAGTGAGATGTAAATCTGTTTGGTAAGTATGCATGTAATATAAAGGAAAAAGGTGATTAATTATGACAAATAGGAGCAAATAAAGGAGGTTACAAAACCTTGGGTAGTCTTTTTTGTCAACCAAAATAGTATGGATTTTTGTGTTTTGGTTTGATTTGGTTGTTTGCTTGTTACATTGAGGAGCAGTACCATCTTATCACTCAGTCCCTGAAGCTCTTCCTTGAAAAAATGTCTCTTGTGTTGATTATTAGAATTGACTGAAAAATTTTTGAAGAAAAAATGTTCTGTCCCTGAAAAGTTTCAAAATCAGCTTTGTGATAGCAGTGATTTTGGATTTGACTTTTTTTTGTTTGTTTGTTATTCCATTTGCAGGCTTCCATTTGACTTGAGAAAGAAATCCATCCTAACTTGGTTATTCATTCAGTGCTTAACTCACTCCCTTAAAAACTATTTTACAGAAATTTTGTTATGTCTGATTCAGGTAAAGGATTAAAACAAGGTTTTCACATGTCATAGATGAAAGCCCCGGATAATGAATAAAGAAATTCCAGAATAGCCAAAAGAATGTCACTACCAGGAAGTAGAAGAGCTCAAACAGAAATAATGTAACTTGGAGTGTAGAGAGCACTCATGCGGAGTTTTTCAAGGTCATTTTTCATTATTTTAAAGGCCTAATTTTAATTCTACAAAGAAATATATTTCAATATTTGAACATGTATCTCAAAATGGAGCTGGCACCTATTTCAGCATTTTAAAAAAATGCATCATTTAGACTGCATAATCCTCAAGTATGATTCTACATAAGCTAGAAGTAATTCATAAACATCTTGTTAATAATGGCACAAACATAATAGACTAATTCACTGACTGTTCTTGCTAAAAGTCATCCTGGGTATCAAGATGAAAACAATTACCAGAAGACATAAAGCACTTTCGGCCTTCCTAAGTCATAAGTAGATTCTGCTTTCCAGTGTATCTGTAAACAGGTTTATTGCCTTTTGCTATAAGCCATAATATTCTCAGAGATAGTATTTTTTCCATATAGAAAATTAAACCTATGTTTCTTATAGTAAATTCATCACAAACTGCATATAAGCATTTTCTTTATGATGTACTCTAAGAAAGATATTCCCCTTTCATTTCTAATAGGCAAAGTTCAGTTTCCACTACCTTTACACATGCAGAAGGAAGAAACCAGGATTGTTCACATATTAATTACACTTTTAAAGGCATAAATTGAATCATAAAAATTCTAGATTAAAAAGGGTAGTTTTATTCATTACTCAAGGCCAAAATCTCCAGCTGCATGAAAGCAGAATGGTTGCACTTATTCTCAAAATTAGACAACCACCTGTGTTTCAACTGAACCATAAGCACAAGATCTAGGAAATAGTGATTTCTATATAAGAAATTTGGAGATTATGAGAAAATGTATCTACCAAATTACCCATAGTCTACACTACACTGTTTTCATTCATGGTAGGGAGGTATTAGCACACCCCTGCTCTGTAGATAAGGAGGTTGTTTATTAACTTTATGAAGGTGCCTTACCCTTGTCACTTATTTGAGGCAGATACTCTATGTAAAGTTATGTTTACCAAGGAACAACAAGGGATCTGAAGAGAAATTTTTTTTTTTCTGAGGCATTTGTCTTTTTCAGGTTTAGATTAAAGACAGAACATGACCTCCAAAGTTTAGAGTAATTGTCTTCTATCTTACCATTACACTAGGAGATAAAAATCAGTATATAAAATGCAGCTATTAAAAATGTTTATGCAAGAAATTAGTTTGGACACATAAGACTGACATAATATTTATAACATCTTGCATTAACTTGACAAATAAACCTGAAATAATGGTTATTATAGATGACAATAAAATCATTCAGGGATGGTTTTGAAAGTTACTCTTGTTCCCAAAGCTCTTCTAAAACTAAACACTTATTTTTGTAAACTAATATTAAACTTTAGCTACACCATGTATCTGGAAGAAGCAAGCACTTACAAGAGGATCATTAATCACAGGCCAATCTTTTCCCAGAAGCTCTGTCAGTCTGTTTACATGCTTCGGAGTTACTGCCTAATCTCTACATGTCCTTAATAAAAGGTACATGTACTTAATAAAAGCAAAAAGTAGTTGTGATGTGCTTCTGCTAAAATACAGTGAAACTTATGAAAACATTTTTTTAAGGCTTTTTTTTTTAGTAGAAAAAAAACGCAACATGACAACAAAAAGAATAGCATAGCATGATTTACCTTGGTATATCATGGCATAGCACAGAATAGAGTAAGATTTTTAGGGAAATGCAGCTGGAATTGAAACACAAACAAAATAGTTGCTATACATAACGTTAAAAGATCCTGTCACGCAATAATATATCTAAGGGAAAATATTATTTTTAAAACCATATTTATCAGAAAAAACACTATTTGTTATGTTTTTTTGACAGGAACATCTGTGGAAGCTTAAAAGGTTTATGCAAAATAGTCAAGGCTATCAAAACTTCAGTATTGGGGATTTTTTAAATAATTATTATATATGCTTTGGGAAGCTTTTTTTTTAATAAAAATTATTTTGGAAAAGTTAAATACAAAATAATTTCCTGGGTGAATGCCTTATTGCTGCCAGAATGCCTTGTGGCAGCTGTAGCATGCTGTTCATGTTTTCAATATTTTCAGACTATTCTTTATACATATGCATGTATCTGAAGTGAGATATATGATGGAAAAGTATTTTTTTTTAGCTGAAATCCAGTACTGGTTCATGAATAAGTGGACAACACTAATTCAAAATAACTGATCATTGATATACTTACCTTAGAATTTGGAAAAAGAAGAGGGATCCTGGAACAACCTCTCAGAAAAAAAGTAGCCAAAGAAAAACATAAAACTACTGTTATGAACATTGTGATAATAGTTAATAGCATCACAGAATGCACTTCCTTCTACAGAGAGGAAGTTTCTTTCCTAATCTACGCTTTATCGCCATCACTGATTTGCTTTTTCTCTGATATGACCTATTTTCCTATCTTTCTCATACCTTTTTGTAAGTAGACACAATGTATGGAAGAGATTTGGTCAGTAGTTTTAAATGGAAGTACCATAGTACAAAACTGAACTATATAATTCATATTGCTGCGGACACATGTGTGTGCAGACACATGCAGCCGAAGAGCTGGCTGCAAGACCATGGAAATATATGAAATGAACAGAGGTATGCCCCCCAACTCTTTAAAAAAGGGGAAAAGGCAATCACCAAGAGACACATCGCCAGGGAGACATTGCCATGAGGATGGCTCCAGAAGGATACCTCCGTGAGGACACTCTCCGCCAATGACTACTACGGACCCTGAAGGACACCCTCCATGAGACATCGCCATGAAGGCAACACCATGAGACACACTCCATGGGGTACCTTCAAGGGGACTCTAGAAGGACGCCTCCATGAGGACACCCACCACCAATGGACTCTTGGGGGACACTCTGCTCTGATACTAAGAGATTATGAAACCTGAAGGACTCCCACTACCACCACCAACGGATCCCTGGGACACTGTTAGATCCATGGTGGTGTCTACCTCTCTTTCTCTCTCTCTGTACCCAGAATTCTTGCTTCATTTTCTACCTTTTTTCCAATCTGTCCTATCACTATCCCTTTTATTACAATCATTCCCCTTTTTACAATAACTGTCTTTTTGTAATTTGTAATAAACAAACTGTCCGATTACGGTACTTGCGACCTCATTTGTGTCAGTTTCATTCTTGGGATCACAAACTGAAACAGGGTCCAGCACTGGGGTTTTTCTCCAGTCAGACTCTGACAAGGTGGAAGGCATCAATGCTGTTTTGCTTTTCTAAGGGTTTCTTACATTTTTCATGGCAAGTAGAAATCTGCGATTTAACAGTTTGTCTAGTAAAAAGCTGACTTCTTTTGTTCAGCATTCACCCCTTTACTAACCAGGTCAGATCAGTGGACAAGCTGTCTTAGCATCACAGCTTGAGGACAAGTTTTAAAAGAAATTAAACATGAACTTGTCCAGTGTCATGAGGAAACTATGCCTAAGTATTAATTTATGAATGTAGCTCTCCCAAGTACTATTTTGTTGCTTTAAATATACATATATAAAAAGCCCCAACCCCTCACAAAAGCATTTTTATTTTTTCAGTAATTAGAAAAAGCCATGGTTTCAAAAATAATTAATTAATGATGAGATCAGAGATCATGGTTTATGAGTCTTTGTTCACAGTTGTTATTTCTTGCAAAGTAAAACTACCCACGCTTAGCACAAAATTTAAGTCAAATTCAGGAAAACTTTGTTGGTTATGAAGAAAATGAAATGTAAAATTCTTGAACTAAGAAACCCTCAAAATCATAATAATAAAAAAAGCAAAAAACCCACCTGACAATTTTTTTTTCAGCATGTTTTAAATTACATCCTATGCCTAATGGCAAGAAAACCAACAAATGATAAAGAAAATTATGATGAAATCTGAATTGTGTACTTCATTAGAAAATGCAAATTACAGGTTAGCTCAGGGACCTTAAGTAAGAGCTGCAAGCACAATAGAACTTGCGGGTCCCAGCGATGCCTTGCACTATCTGCTTATAAGTGATGTTTGTCCCTGTGGGAAATGCTGACTTAAGAGCTTTGTGTCCTAAACAGAATCTAGGTGTGATACACTAGTTTTATTATATCTGTGGGTTCTTTTTTCTATAACAGCATATTTAACATCTGATAACACTATAAGATGGTACTGAAGTAACAACAACCTGGCTTCCTGAGGAAGTATAAGGAATGTGCTAGAAGCATACACAATATAAAAAAGAATCAACCAAAAATCAAACAAAAGGGAAAATAGTCTTAAAGCTGTAAACCACTGATTGATAGAAATAATGCCCTAGATAAAAATGTAAAAATATCTGCCCATATGGCTTAATGAGAAGTCATTAACAGAAATCATATATGAATTTAGATAAATCTTTTCAGGCTTTCAATCCACATAAGAAGAAGGTTAATGGGGAACTTACTGTTGGAAACGGTCATAAAGTGAAATAGAAGATCCAAAATTCTTCCATCTAGTAAACGGAGACTTTTATGCTTAACCTCAAAAATTTACTTGAGGAAAAAAAAATTACTTGAGATTATCTAGTTCCCTGAGGACAATGAGACTTAGATGGCATGAGTCTGAATGTGTTGGTCCTCAGATACCAACCTATTTGTCAAGCTGCCGAATTCCATAGTTATCTCGATTATTATTTTTTTTTTAAAGCACCCCAGGCACTTGAGCTGCAGCATTAACCATTAAATTACAGTATACGGTATATACGAGTCAATTACTTGTGCCCATAATTTGACTTAGGTGCTAAATGGTCTAAATCCATGCTATTAATGTCTCTCAGCCTTTAAGAGGGTAACTCTTAAAAAAAAGTCCATTAGAAATAGGAATCAGCTTAAGCTACAACTATATTAAAAACAATTCTAACAACTGAACACTTCAGATGATTGAATTACAGTGCTGAGAACAGTCCCTGCCACTTTGTAATTTGCTAGCACAGATGTAGCCTAAATGAATGCCTCTAGGTAGAATCCTAATGACACCAACATATTTGGTGTCAAAAAGTTGATACTACCTGCAGAGAAGCAGTTCTCAAAGCACAGATATCATTCAAACCTCATCAAAATATAGAAATTACCCATTAGTGAGAGACTTGACTAAGTATGGGGAAATATAGCTTCCCACACCTATTTTATGTCATCTGGGCTGAGATTAGAGCTGATATTTCCTAGTAGTATGACTTGATCTGCAGATTACTAAATTTTTGGAGTGTGCAACCCTAAGTAATAAAAAACAAGTTTATTAATTTTTTTTGATATTAGTAAATTTTCAATCTCAGTCTTCCAAATATATACTGTATTTATAAGGAATCTTGTACATTACACTTTCTAATGGATTTTTTTCATTTAATCCAGAAGACTGGATTGATTTATACTACATATTAGTATATTCTGTGTGTTAGAATGTATTAAAACAAAAAGGACTGGAAAAGGTATAACCCTTACTAAATTATAGCTCTCTGGTCAAGGGTGATGCAGAGGGTCAAAGATAGCTATTAATTTATGCATATATGATTATATATATATATATCCTTTGTGTTTGTACAAAGCCAGTAAAAATTGGCCCTTTAACTGGTTTCCATTGGAATTGTCCATTGTGCTAAAAAAGTTTGAGCTCTCTAGTTCTACAGATGGTTTTGCTTTTGTTGGTCACGTACACCTATGGCCTGAATAAACAAAACATCAGTCAGACTGATTGATGGACTAAGTAAATTCAGAACAGTTTATAGAGCCTGAGAACAGTGAAAGACTGGGTGTTATGAAGAGCAATTAAAGATGGGGA
Source organism: Psittacus erithacus (assembly GCA_009867235.2). Lineage (NCBI taxonomy): Eukaryota > Metazoa > Chordata > Aves > Psittaciformes > Psittacidae > Psittacus > Psittacus erithacus. Next base: position 17,691 of record WYDI02038430.1, on the reverse strand, counting down.
GGTACCAACTACCATACGCAACTGAATATAAGAGTTGGTTTAGGGACTTTTTTGCATTTCCTGGCAAGGAATATGTTTCCGATGCTGATGACTTTAATTTTCTGCAAATGAATATCTGACATAAATATATTAAGTCATCCCCTGGATTGCTGGTATATTTTTGCGTTGAATTTGCTGATCAAATTACACATTTTAGAGATTTTGGAGGGAGTTTACTTCTTACATGTCATAGTATGGTGATTCTTTTTTGGCATGCTTTACTAAATGCATATTAAGCATCATTTTACAACCTTGGTATTTAATTAGCTTTGTCTTTCTGTATACACCAATCAATAATGAAGATCATACTTTTACTGTTTTGCTATGAGCTAAACCTCCTGTAGGTAGATTTCTGTGGCCGAGATCACCACAGTTTATTAAAAGTTCTTCATGTTTTCAAAGAGTTCCTATAATGCCATCCATAACTAATAAAGTACAGACATGAAGTGGAAATAGAAGTACTTTATGCAACCATGTAACCAATTAAAAGGAAAAGAAAAATGTGTTTTGTCTGAGGTAAAGATAAAAGATATTCTGAATAAATCTATGTAATTCTGCAGAGTCCCTACAATATAAATTACTGAAAGTCTGACTGATGTAAGTTTTTACTAGGTCAATAGTTAGTTAAATTATTAATTTCTTCTTCATTACTGTTATTTCACTGGTCCCAGAAGAAATATCCAGCTGAAAACATTCTGTATTGGGTTTGTGTGGCCAGGTTTTGGGGGGGGGAGGGAGGCACGGTACATGAGTGCCTCCTGTAAGAAGCTGCCAGAAGCTTCCCCCATGTCTGACAGAGCCAGTGCCAGATGGCTCCAATACATACCCACTGCTGGCTAAGGCTGAGCCTGTCAGTGATGGTGGTAGCGCCTCTGGGTTAACATACTTCAGAAGGGGAAAATGTTACCATGCAGGAGCACCTGCATCTGGGAGAAGTGAGAACATATGAAAGAAACAGCCCTGTAGACACCCAGGTCAGTGAAGCAGGAGAGGAGGAGGTGCTCCAGGTGCTGGAGCAGATTCCCCTGCATCCTGTGGTGCAGCCCATGGTGAAGCAGGCTGTGCCCCTGTAGCTCATGGAGGTCCATGGTGGAGCAGATCTCCACCTGCAGCCTAGGGAAGACCCCACATCGGAGCAGGGGGATGCCTGAAGAAGGCTGTGACCCCATGCAAAGCCCGTGTTGGAGCAAGCTCCTGGCAGGACCTGTGGCCCCATCGAGAGAGGAGCCCACGCTGGAGCAGGTTCCCTGCAGGACTTGTGACCCTGAGGGGAACCCACACTGGAGCAGTCTGTTCCTGAAGGGCTGCACCCATGGAAGGGACCCAGGCTGGAGCAGTCTGTTCCTGAAGGACTGCACCTGTGGAAGGGATCCAGGCTGGAGCAGCCTGTTCCTGAAGGATTGTACCCATGGAAGGGGCCCACACTGGAGCAGTTCATGAAGAACTGCAGCCATGGGAAGAACTCACATTGGAGAAATTCACGGAGGACTGTCTTTTGTGGGAGAAGCCCCATGCTGGAGCAGGGGAAGAGGGTGAGGAGTACTCCCCCGAGGAGGAAGGAGTGTCAGAGACAACATGTGGTGACCTAACCATAACTCCCATTCCCAATCCCCCTGCGCAGCTTGAGAGGAGGCGGTAGAGAATCTGGGAGTGAAGTTGAGCCCAGGAAGAAGGGAGGGGTGAGGGGAAACGTGTTTTTAAGATGTGTTTTATTTGTCATTATCGTATTCTGCTTTTATTGGTACTAAGCCAAATTAATTTCTTTCCCAAGTTGAACCTGTTTTGCCCATGGTGGTAATTGGTGGCTGATGTCTCCCCTGCCCTTACCGTAAGTCTCTAATTGTATTTTCCCTTGTCTGTCCCTTTGACAAAGGGGTTGCTGGAGCAGCTTTGGTGAGCACCTGGTATCCAGCCAGGGTCAACTTACCATACATTCTCAACAGTTGTATTGATCTGTGAATACGTAAGGGTGGAAAATTTCTGTACTCTGATGTGCTTGAGGCATAAAATTTGCTATTCTGAACTGCTTGTGTGTTAGAAGCCTACAGCAGCATGAAATGGATGATATGAGTATACCTTTCAGTGGATGGTAAAAGACTATTAGTTCTGTAGTCAAATACCAATATGGATACTCTAAATAAGCTTGTTAAATATTGCACTAACTTTTCAAGGATTATGTGACAATAAAATGTGTTTTCAGATTGTCTCCATGTAAGAAAAAGACACATCTTAGAAAGGGCCTTATTTTCAGAAAGTGTGACATATCCAGCCTTTGAAAATAAAGTTCCTCTAATGGATCAGCTGGATGAGCACCCAGAAAATTCTAAAATTATGAATAATTAAAAAGGGAAGGGGGAAAGGGCAGGGGGAGGATGGAAAGTTTAATTCCTTGCTTCAGATAAGAAGAAACCATACTATAAAGAATGAAGTAAACAGAAAATAGCATTAATTGGAATAATGCTGATTCCTAGTTTTTCTAAATATTGTTGGGTACTGCATCTTATGGTACTATAATTAAGTTTTTGCATAATTTCTATTCAGGAAAATCTTCAAATGTATTGTAATGTAGGACATCATAACAGCAAACTGATGTGCAGTCAGTAGCTATGATATGAAAAACAAGGTGAGCAAAGAGCTGGAAATATAAATACACCAATTAAGTATCTCATTGTGCATAAAAATATACAAATGTATGAAAAACTATGTGTGCATCTATATACCCATATCCCATATATGCATAATCTGTTGCATGAAGTGCTTGCCCATATGAAATAGTGTGTTTTCAGAAGATTGAAAATTAGCTAGGTTTCTAGTGCTGTCGTGGTTTAAGCTTAGTTGTAAATTAGAAAAGCATGTAGCCTGCTCATTCCCCCCCCCCCAACCTGTCCTTCCCCCCTCCTCCCCACTCCCGGAGGAGTTACAAAAGAATGTAACTCCCACAGGCTGAGATAAGAACGGTCCAGTAACTAAGGTATAACACAAATCACTGCTGCTACCACCAATAATAATGATGATAAGGGAAATAACAAGGGAAGAGAATACAATCGCTCACCAGTCGCCGACCGAGCAGAGAGAGCTAGCCCTTCCGGGTATCTCCCAGTTTACATCCTGGACATGACGCACTGTGGTATGGAATACCTCTTTGGCTAGTTTGGGTCAGGTGTCCTGTCTCTGCTTCATCCCGGCTTCCCCTCTTCCCAGGGCAGAGCATGAGTCTCAGAAAGTCCTTGGTCAGTGTAAACATTCTAAGCAGTAGCTACAAACATCGGAATTATCAGTACTCTTCCCAGACTGAAAGTCAGAAACACAGCACTGCACCAGCTACTAAGAAGGAGAAAAATGACAGCTACTGCTGAACCCAGGACAAGTGCATTACCTCATTGTTTGCAGATATTCCCAGTAGAAAGGAGAGGCTTAGATAGCACAGCAAAAGCTGATAAACTTATCTAATAGGAGTCTATTTTAAGGCTGACTGCTTCATGTATCCAGATCCTTTCCAAAGCCATTTTATTTACAATCATGTTTATTATATTTGCAGCATTTAAGATTGCAATATTACTTTTAATATCTGTTGGGTTTGTCGTAGTAGATAGAAAAACTTGCTTTGCTGTGTCTTTATAGTTTTTTATATTTGCAGCATCAAATCAGGGAACAATGAGCTGAAATTTATTTCCTCTTATTGTTAGGAAGGCCAGCGAAAAGGGTACCTACTTTCAGACTGTCATTAGGATCTTTTCAGTGATTCACGGTTCTATCCCTCCCCAGATATCCAAGCAAAAGAAAAAATATGGGTTATTTAACCTAGTCTAAATGATACTAACGAGAGCTGTTTACAAAGCCAGGGTGAGAGGCATCCCAGAGAAGGAGGAACTGAACGTCATAACACTTCCTGCAGTGTGGTCTGGTTCCATATATGCACTTCAGGCCAAGGAGAATGTGAGATGGTGTTCTTCATGTGCACTGTGGCTGTCCCTGAGGCAGAATGCTTGTGGAAGTTGTGGGATTTAGTAGCATTTTGCCCCTTTCAGCAAGCGTTGTTAGGTAGAAGTGCTGTAAATAGCTTGCTGGGACATTGTTTCTGATGTGAGCATTAACATTTTCTTCCACTTTCATGCATTTTCTCTGTCCTCTCACAAACAGGCTTTCTGTTCTGCTCATCATCCAGATAATTCTTTTCTTTTCCTTCTCCAGTGCAGATTCATTGGGTTTGATAATGAATGATGAAAAATGTACAGCAATTCAAATGAGTTTTCACCAGCAACTTCCACAGCTGCATAACTGCTTAAATACTGTGCTTGGAGAGATCTTTTGTAGTACAGATATCATGTGGTACATGATTAATCTTCCTTTTTTACTTTGGTATCATTCTGGAGATGACATCATGCTGTGCCTGACAGTTAATTAGAGATCTTTCTCCTGTCCAGAAAAAGATAGGAAAGCATGTAGATGAAACAATTCAACATAGGAATTAGTTGTTACTATCTTGTGATGGTGTTTCTCCCATTTTAAATATAAAACATATTTGACTCCTTTTGACAAAGCTCTGATGATGAGTTTTATTTCAGTTGAATTTATATGTCTGGGTGTAACCTTTGGGACAATTTATCTCACCTGTTGTTGATCTTTTCTTCCTTATTTCCAAAGGTGTACCTCACTGCTTCCCAAGGGAACCCAGGGTCATGTGTGAAGATATGAGATACAGAAGATACTCAGGCAGTCAAACAACTCACTATAAAACAACTTTTTCAAAAGAACCCAAAAGACTTGAGATCCTAAATCCTAATTATTTTCAGTGATACCTACAGCAAGCACACCCTGCATCTTTAAATAAAACTTATTTTGAGGACTACTCTAAGAATCAGAAACACTGGGAGGTGTGATGCAAAGTTCTCCAGTGTTTGGGGATAAGTATTCACACCACAGAGCAACAATGTATTATAGAAATGTGGCATCATACATCAAGAAGTAGTATTGTTATGTCTGACTAAACAATTTACATAGGCTGTGTATTCTGTCTTCTGCAACATTTGGTCTCCATGAAAAACCACTACATAATATTTTATATTCACTTCAGGAAGGCATACTGTATTAAACCATGTTAAATTATATCATATAGATATGTCATTATAAAATCATAGAATCATTTAGGCCGGAAAAGACCTTTAAGATCATCAAGTCCAAGCCCTAACCCAGCACTGCCAAGTCCACCGCTAAACCATATCCCTTAAGTGCCACATCTACATGTCTTTTAAATACCTCCAGGGATGGCAACACAACCACGTTCCTGAGCAGCCTGTTCCAATGCTTGATAACCCTTTCAGTGAAGAAATTTTTCCTGATATCCAATCTAAACCTCCTCTGAAGCAATTTGAGGCCATTTCTTCTTGTCCTGTCACTTGTTACTTGGGAGTAGAGACCAACCCCCACCTCACTACAACCTCCTACCAAGTGGTTGTAGAGTGATAAGGTCTCCCCTCAGCCTTCTCTTCTCCAGGCTAAACAACTTCCACCAGCTTCACTGCCCTTCTCTGGACCCACTCCAACACCGCAATATCTCCCTTGCAGTGGGGGGCCCAGAACTGAACATAGGGTTTGAGGTGTAACCTCACAAGTGCTGAGTACAGGGGGATGATCGCTGTCCTAGTCCTGATGCCTACACTATTGCTGATATAGACCCACCTGGCACGTCTGGGCCAACTGATCTTTTATCACACTGCATGGTAAAACCACAGGCCCTCCAGAGAATGAAAAACGAAACAATTGATTTTATTACTCCCTAAAACTGTGTCAGGAGGAACAAAAGTCCTGGCAAGCTCGTATTCTTATAAATGGCCCAATGTATAAATGAAAGAAAACAAAGAAACAGACTCACCACCCCTTGGGTCCAGCAATGTACTCTCACTCAGCAAGTTTCAGTCCCTTCAGTCAGTGACTCTGCTAAGGCCCAGAATGGAAGAAACCACCATGTGGCTCATGCTCAATGGCAAATTTCAGAGTTTAGGACATAAGTAGGAGTTAGACTCATTGAAGAGTTAAGCTTCTCCAGAAGGTTTTTCATCCTGTTCAAATGTAGGTGTCTAAGATAGGTGGGATAAATTGCCATCTGTCTCCTTCTATTCAGAGCAGATGACTAGTTCAAAGCATGTGCCAGACTGTTACATAAACAAAGACACATTAAATGAATTTCAGTAAGAGTTTAAGCTTTGGTATCAAAACTCTCCATACATCTAAGCTTCAGCTTCTAGACATGTTGAGAAGGGAGTCGGTCTTGACCACACCTAACTTACACATTACTAGAATAAGCAAATGAGGCACTCCTTTCCTCATTTCGACTGATGAGCTCATGAAGGTAGAATTGGAGAGAAACTGCTACGTGAAAGGCACCGAAAGTCTTATTTGGGATGCTGCACATAACTGTTACTGAAATTCTGAAACCCTCATTTACTTCATATCCTCTCTAAATAGCCAGCTCAGTTCAATAAGCAGTTCTTTGGAAATCAGACTAAGCTTTCTTTGTTTTTCAGGAGGTTAGGTGAACTGGTAAGATAGATGTGGAATATTAGAATTACACCATTTGTCTGTCCCAAAACATCCCTAGAGCAGAAAAAAATGCCTAGGGAAGTTCCTACCATTTGTTAACTCTCACCATCAGCTAAAAAGCTTCATGCATCATGGATTAGGAAACCCGGGAGCACCAATGAATAACAAAAATCCTCTGTGAAACTTTTCTATTTTCTCTGAGCCCATAAAAAATGTGGTGAAAAAAGTCTTGGATTTTTTGGGTTTTTTTTTAACGTTGAGTTCTTAAAAGGGCAGGACGCTGAAGCCCATCTTAAGATTCATCTTATTGTAGACATCATGCTATAATTTCATCTACCTTGTAACGCTTCAAGGCTACTACTTTATCTTACATTGGTGCATACAAAGATACCTACAATATAGACAAATGCATCTAAGCTACCTATCCTAGAGTCTCTTTACAGGAACTGGAAAGAATGGATACAATTACTCTTTTATTTTAAATATAAACTTTACAGTGAGATAAATGACACCTTTGCAGTGCCTATATCTCTTACTGTCTGCAAAGGGTGCTTGGGATGCTTGTTCCATTAAACACATCTGCATGTTATCTGATGAATCTCATAACCAATGCAGGAAGCCAATTTATAAAAAATGTTTGGGGGTTTTTTATTATTATTTTAGCACCTGAAGACTCTAAACTGACATTTGGTCCTTGGACTAAACTGCTTTGAACTGCCATGGACATTCCTTGCACAAACACATTTGTTAGAAGCGCATAATTTTAGTACTAAAAAATAGAGTTGGTGGCTTGTTACAAGACATGGGTTGTCCAGTGTTTAAGCCATCCTAATCAACACCTGGCATTGATGATTCAGATATAACAGTTGTGAAGTAGTATAACACTATTTTTTAGTGTTGTGAAAGGTGTCATCTTGAAGATGAAATAGAAAAGTACAACACTGATCACACATAAGTACTAAAAATCTGGTCATGCTTCTATTAGCTACCTAGCTAAGTCATGACAGCATATGTCAGTCCTGCTAACAATCTATTGGAAGGTAATCAGCCCTAAACAACATTGTTCAAAACAGCTGCTGCAGAGGTCACAGAATCATAGAATCAATGGTTGTAAGGGATTGCTGCAGGTCATGCAGTTCAGCTCCCATTTGAAGCAGAACCACTGTCAATAATAGATCAGGTCACCTGTAGCTTTATCTCACTAAGCCTTGAATGCCACCACTAAAGCTGGAAGTTTTTCTTCAGTTGGTTTAACAAATCTGCTGTAGTGCTGCATTACCTTCCTAATGACGAATATTTTCCTAAATGTCTAACCTGAACCATTCAATACACCATTTGTTCTCATCTACGTTGGTTTTACCATCATTTATTTACTGAACAGAGTTTGACTCTCTTGTCTGTAACTGCCCTTCAGGTAACTGCAGCTCATCGTGAGCTGCAGCTCACCCAAGGCTGCAAGCTCATCCTTTAGTCTGCTAGTTGTCAGACTGAACAAGCCTAGCTCTTGTCAATGGCTGTTTATATTTCCAAGAATGTGAATAATGGTCTGAATAATGGTCCAAATAATGGTCCAAATAATGGAGATTAATGAGATCATAAGACTGGAAGTGACCTCATTTAGCCTGTCTATTCTGTTGCAAGTAAGATCAATTGAACCAATATTGTTGACAGATTATTTCTCTAATCTAAACATTTCCAATGATGGAAGCTCTCTGGCTTCCCTCTTTAGAGACAAACTGAGATTTCTAGTACAATTTGCTACAGAATGCAAAATTTGGTAGGTTTTGGGGCCCAAGGTATTTTCTTCTGTCACAGCCCCATAGCTGCAGGGCTTCTACAATTTCATGTCCCAGCTTGAGTCAACAATGAGAATGACCACATCCTCTCCATCGGTACGCACACTACAAATGGCACATAAAGCCATTATCACTTGCATAAACACAAACAGTGAACAATACCAACGGTTCAGTCCTGTTCCTACCCTCCTGCAGATTAGGGCTAAAGCTTGCTAGTGGAAGACATACACACATTTATATACACACGGGCTCCTTCCTATAGCTGGACATTCAGTTCACCTAGTTGATGGCTCCCAGACCCTGGTTTCCTCTGGCTGTTGTAACAAAGAGTTGAGTCCTCTTAGCCAGCAGCTTCCTACTCTGGGAGGTTGTCACACAGACCTTTTTTCCCAATACTCAGCTTTAAGTTCTCTAGCATGTATGCACAGAACTTCAGATAGGAAATGCATCCACCCCAAAGATAGTTAGAAGAATGATTTAATAAGAATATAGACTATATATAGAATATAATATATAAGAATATAGACTATATATAGAATAGACTATATATAGAATATAATATATGATCACTGCAGTGATCATATGTGCGGGGCTTTCCAGATAAGTTTACTGGCCAGTCACCTGTTTACAGGCAATTACCCCCTCTTATCATCCTTTTTTTCCTCTATTTTTCCTCACTGATCCACCCTGAGAACTCACTTTACAATTTTTGGTCCTTGCTGTAAACTTATTTCATGTCCCCACAATTCTCTTAGATATTTCATAATAGGTGCCCTGGGTTCAGCAGTAGCAGTCATTTTTTCTCCTTCTCAGTAGCTGGGAACAGTGCTGATAATACCGATGTTTGTAGCTACTGCTTAGAATGTTTACACTGACCAAGGACTTTCTGAGCCTCATGCTCTGC
>WYDI02038424.1:50956-84900 GCA_009867235.2 Psittacus erithacus | reverse complement strand
CTGTGGTATGGAATACCTCTTTGGTCAGTTTGGGTCAGGTGTCCTGTCTCTGCTTCCTCCCGGCTTCCCCTCCTCCTGGCAAAGCATGAGGCTCAGAAAGTTGTTGATCAGAATAAACATTCTAAGCCACAGCTAAAAACATCGGTGTTATCAGTGCTGTTCCCAGGCCAAAAGCCAAAACCACAGCACCGCACCAGCTACTAAGAAGGAGAAAAACGGCTGCTACTGCTGAGCCCAGGACACTCCTACTCTCAGCAGGTCACTGTGAGAACCTTTTTCTTCTTGACCTTTCAGCTTACACATCTGGACTCCAGAAAGGCTTTCTTACAGGGTCATATTAAAACCATCCCTTCTTGGATATATATATCTTCTTGGTCATACAAAACCATCCCAAGTCCACAATAAGCACAAACCACCAAACTCTTTCACCACTTTTGGGCCCAGACTTCCATGAGCCTCTTCATGGGTGATAGACTCTGATAGACAAATGCTTCTATACTGCCCAGGTTCAAGCAAGCCTAAGCTGGTTTTTGGCAGCTAAGTAAGTAATCATCTCCTCTTAAGATTTACCTTTCCACAGAGAACAATCTTCCTTAGGTCCTGACACTCAGCCAGCGCTTATACTCGCAGAGTAAGAGATTAAAAAAACTCTTTTCCTCCCATTATCAAAAAAAACAAACCAAACCCAAAACAGTGCTTTTCCCTTTGAATTCTCCAAGAAGCTTAACATTGGTCTAAGTTGCTCCAAAGCTACTAATTAAGGTTTCTTGGGGTACACTGTAAATCTCCTGCGCAAGGGTGAGAAATCTCAGTAGAGTTGTCTAAACCTTGGAATACCTAATTAAAGAAAAATAAAGATGGGGTGCCTTTTTTCTAAAAGAAAAAAGAGGTGAAAAGGGAGACCACATCATTATGCAGTGTTCACACTACAGATTTTGACTCAAATAATATCAAGTGTCTCAAAGTGTATAGATTGTATCTATGCCATATACACAAATGTACTGGGGGAATGTGCAAGAAGGAATGGAGGAATAAGCATTTCAAATACTTCATTGTACCAAGGAAATGACAAACATAGACATGTGACATTAATTAGACCAAATAGCTTTCATCCTGGTGTTATAGAATCATAGAGTCAACTAGGTTGCAAAAGACCTTTAAGATCATCAAGTCCGACCATTACCCAGCACTTTCGAGTCCACCACTAATCCATGTCACTGAGGGCCTCATCTACATGGCTTTTGAACACTTCCAGGGATGATGATTCCACTGTTCCCTGGGCAGCCTCTTCCAATGCCTGATCACCTTCTTGGTGAAGAAATTTTTCCTAATCTCCAATCCAAACCTCCCCTGATGCAGCTCGAGGCCATTACCTCTTGTCCTATTGCTTGTTACCTGGTAGAGAGACCAACCCCCACCTCACTACAACCTCCTTTCAGGTAGTTAAGAGTCCCCCTGAGCCTTCTCCAGGCTAAACACCCCCAATTCCTTCAGTTGTTCCTCATAAGACATTCTCCAAATCCTTCATCAGCTTAGTTTCCCTCTTCTGGACTTGCTCCAGCAATAAAATATCTCTCTTGCAGTGAGGGGCCCAGAACTGAACACAGGATTCCAGGTGCGGCCTCACCAGCGCCAAGCACAGGGCTGGTCACTGCCTTGGCCCTGCTGGACACACTATTTCTGATATAAGTCAGGATGCTGTGGCCTTCTTGGCTGCCTGGGCACAAGCTGGCTCATGTTCAGCTGTCAATCCAGATCTTTTTTCGCAAAGCAGCTTTTCAGCCACTCTTCCCCAAGCCTGCAAAGTTGCATGGGGTTCTGCTGGCCCAAATGCAGGACCCAGCGCTTTTCCTTGTTGAATCTCATACCACTGTCCTTGGTCCATTGATCCAGCCTGTCCAGATCCTTTTGCAGATCCTCCATATCCTCCAGCAGATCAACTCTCCCTCTCAGCTTGGTACTGTCTGCAAATTTACTGAGGGTGCACTCGATCCCCTCATCCAGATCATCAGTGAAGATACTAAACAAGACTGGCCCTAACACCGAGCCCTGAGGGACACCACTAATGACCAGTCACCAACTAGATGTGACACCATTTACCACCACTCTTCAGGCTTGGCCATCCAGCCAGTTTTTAACCCAGAAAAGACTACACCTATCTAGGCCATGAGCAGCCAGTTTCTGCGGGAGACAGCTATGAGAGACAGTGTCAAATGCTTTACTAAAGTCCAAATAGACAATCTCCACTGCCTTTCCCTCATCAGCCAGGCAAGTCACCTTGCTGTAGAAAGAGATCAGGTTGGTCAAGCAGGACCTGCCCTTCATGAACCCATGCTGACTGAGGTACATACAGGAAAGCTCTAATGGGTAAGAGTACGGGTTTATAGGTAGGTGTACAAAGGCAACAATCTAGAAAGCCTTTCTGATACTGTGATTGTTGCTCGCTGTTTCTATCCTACTATATAGTAGTATATAGTAGGATTTTACTATCTATAGTAAATTAGAACTAACACATACAGGTTGTCTGGGAAGCTGTAACTATATGCCAATACTATGCCAGCAGAAAACTCCAAACATAAGTTGTACCACCTAGTAAGATCCATTTACACTGACATTTGTTGACATCACTGTGCTGATTTGCCCTAACAATGGCCTAACAGGTCAGGCTTTAATACCAATGTTTATTATGTAGAACAGTGCCTCAGACCATCAGTACCTTCCTTATCCAACTTAATATGTATGTTGTAGAAAAAAACCCCCAAAAAACCCTCTCCCTTGTATAGATCTTTCTGTTTGTTTATTTTGCTGCTTACGGAAAGATTTACGACATATTGGCTGTGTCAGCTTCATTGCAGATCCCAGTATTATGTCACAGTTGATTCTTAAATGTAACTGAATGTCTTGTATGCTTGTTCCTATTGGTTGACAACTCTGTAATGACAGGTACAGTAGCAGGAAGTATTGCAATTGTAAAAACAAGTTCTGAGACGCCAGGAACATTACTGTTAAATGTTTTTGCCAAGCTATCCTACTTCCACATGGCACACATCTTTCAAATAATAGAACACAGCCAGAGGGTTAAGTAATGGCCCTCTGGTGTTGGTCGGCTGCTTCCTATGTGTGATGCAATTGTGAATCATAATATATCAGAAAGTTACTCAGTCTCAGTAATAGAACAGTTTCTTTTCATGAATTCTGTGAATTTTTTCCTATATAATAAGAAAAATAAACCCAAACAAAACAAAACCAACAAAAACCCAGCACAAACTTTTACAGTGAATTACATGTTTGTGGTATTCTTAGCTGAAGAATGATTTTGTACATACCAGTGCAGATCTTCACCAGTACTAGAAGTGCAATGCCCTATTACAATTCCTGTTTATGTATCAAAAATATTCTGCCATTGCTGATGCCACTTTTCAAGTGAGATTGAAACAGTACATTATGACCGTCATAGTTAAGGGACCCGTCAACTTTTTTTCTTCGCAAGAGTGGCATGACTGCTATGGCATTCTGACCAAAACGCAGACAAAAGTACCTAATTATCTGATACCTACTGAATAATTTATTGAATTTAATTATCTGGATGCAATATGGACTTCCTGACATACATAGTTACAGCAAGGAAGTTCAAAGCACAGTAAAGGAAAGACATACATATGAAGCTTTTGCTTTCTGTCATCTGGTTTTCATGCAGTGTACTGACAGGTTTCTCAGGAGAAGTTTGCATCTACGTCTAGTCTGTGTTTCAAAGAGAGGTTCTAGAAACTGGTGCATCACAATAACCAACGTTTATCCTTTTTCTCCTGAGTTACACATTCCTCCTGGAAGCAGACCTTGCCTTCAGTTTTCCATGCTTTCTTGTGGCTAACTTTGATATCTTTGCAACCCATATATGATAGGATTATCCTACAATTGGACACAGGATATAATGTGCCTAATGACTCAAACTCTCCTCTAGAATTAATGGTCCAATATCCAAACAAGAAGAAACTACATTTCAGAGACAGACAGCATGTTCAGCTGTTATTCTAAAAGACACTGAAGTCTATGGTGAGAGTCTAAAATCAGTAAATATTTTAAATGTTCACGTTCTCCCTGAAAAAGCAAACAGGAACAGGAAATATCAGATGAACATGCTGAAATTGAAATATGCCCATGCCAAAAGCAAGAGTTTTATCTAGAGGGGAAAAAAAAAATGAAAACAGACTTGAATTGTGCAGTGACTAATCCTTTTTCTTCTGCTTGGTTGTTGGTTTAAAATATGGTTAATATAAAAAACCCTGTCCTTTTATTTACATATCAGACTAAAAGGATAATAAGATCTAAGGAATATTCCGTCTCCATGATCTTTACGTCTTCCACTGCATGAACCTTCTGTTCCAGATAAAGATTACGGTTTTAGCACTCACTTTTCCTTTCCACTCATTTTCATGGTTTGTTAATCATCTTTCAGAAGATTAATGTGGCATGGATCTACTGGAGGATTGCTTTGGAGCTTTTTCTCCTTATATTCCTGTAATTGGATGCTCTCCATGTTAACCCACCAAGGCTTTCTTCTAGAGCCTAGGCCTGTGCTTCAGCACTCCACCTTCCAAGTGGGAGTTTTTTGTTAAGGAAAAGGAGTAGGAATTTCAAACCAAACCTGAAAGCTTGCTTGGCAAGAAGAAGAAAAGAGATATAAGATCAGATGGTGCACTCTAGCTAAATGGGGTGTTGCCATTTCCTCTCACTTGACATCCAAGTTGCCCTCCCAGGTGCTGGTGTTAAATATCAAGTAAGTGTAGAGTGATTTCTTTTGGCTGCTGAGTTGGATTCTTCTGGAGGCTACGGGGCACAGAATATGAAAGATGAGTTATTTGATGCAGAAATAATCTGTATGGGTTAAGCTTCTATTCTGAAAACAAATCTTTATCTGTAACACTCGAATGGATATCTTGAAAAACTTGTATAGTCAAGGGGCTGTAACTGTGTATAAAGCTTGGGTCTAAGACCTGATAAGATTTCTAATGAAACACACCTAACTGAAATCAGTAGGTGTGTTTCATGACTTCCAATAAACTTTAGATAAGAATCCTCCTCAGCTACTGAGGGAGCCATGAAGAACTGGAACAATGCTGATGCCAAATGTTATCAATTATCATATTTTCTTAGACTGCTTTTAATTTTATATTTTAATAGCACAAAGCAGCTTCAAGCCCTCTATAATAGGACCTGTATGCATACAGAAGTGTTAGGCCAAAATAGTTTAGGGAATAAAATGCAAGCTGAGACACATAAGACTACAGTGGCTAAAACTGCAAACAATGTAAGTTGGATAAATGATGACAGACAGCATATTAGTTCTCTCTAGTTAAAGAGCAAACAAACTCTTCAGTAGATTGCAGGGACCAAAGATGTGCTAAATTTTAGAGAGGCCAGCAAAAGGGAAAGTAATTCTTGGGGTTGAATCTGGCACAGCAGATCCTTCTCCCTCTCTGACAGCTACTTTTCTTTTGTGGCAGTCTCATTTTTGACAGCATCCAACCTTCCAGCTAGTTTATACACATGGTAAACTTTACAAGTAGTACCCATAGGAAATGTGCATAGCAGTGCCAGGATCCCGATGAAGGCTGCAGCCTTTTTCCCCAACCAAAGCAAGAAAAAGTGTACAAAGTACACAGAAGGTGCATGCAACTCTTCTATTACCCAGTTCTGTATCCTCCCTTTTTATAGGCTGCCTCTGCTGTCATAGGAGCTTAAAATCTTTAATGTGTTTCCTACAGGTATTCAGAAATAAACTGTCCACTACACAGCCTAATGCCAAGATAGGGCTTACAGTCTCATCGCCAAGTCTGATTCATTAGCTCTCACAAGACTAAGGTTTTATGGCCTTTCTATGAACTTGAAAGGTAAAACTCTGAAATGATAAATAACAGTGCCCCAGACAGCAGGGAGAAGGAAATGCAGTGTTTCTTTCATCATATTCAGGCATCACTGTTAACAGAAAACAGTATTCCTTAAACAAGATAAAAGGAAGTCTAAAGCCAACATCTCAATTGCATCAGAAGCCTCTTTTTCTGGACATCTTTCAGTTTAGCTGGGAGATAGCATCAATTTTTGTTTTTTGAGAATGCCCTCAGTTCTATGTTAGAAGCATGTCCTCAAGGGACAAAGCTTTATTATAATTTACATAGAAAAGAACCCATTATCAACACAAGCTGCCTTTCAAGAAGCAAAATACACAACTTTTTACCATCAAATAATCTTGGGTTCATTTTCTTCACAATACCTGTCAGAGAAGACTCATTATTGCTGACAAGAAGTGCAGACTTTAGTGTATGGTCAAAAGGAAGAGCTGACTTAACTCATGACATATAGGATGGAATATGGAATTTATGAAACAGGCTTCATCTTTTCAGTGCCTGAAATCTTCCAAAGTCATCATTATACAGTTATCAACTGAATCTCTCAATCAAGGACCACTTGGAATTCAGATATTCAGATTTTTGCTGATTCCATCTAGAAAAGCTTGTTTTCCACAGAAACTAATTTCCGCGTTTCCAAGTGTTTCTCTGTTTAGTTTCACAAGCACAAGACTAACAAGCCTGTATGCCAAAATGATTCATAGGTAGTCCACCAAGAAGCATTTTCGTTACTTTTAAGTACAGAAAGCACTTTGGAGGCCTACCTCAACAGACAAGGAGCATTTCCATTGTTTGGAGGGTGCCAGATAAATAGTTGTTGGCCACAAATAATCTTCTACAGTGAGATGGAAGTACTTGCCATACAATACAATGCACGGACTGCAGTCTAACATTGCCACCACTATAGATCATAAATTCAGCTAGAAATTATTCTCCCTGATATCCTGGAGGCCCCATGCCTACATTCGTCACCAGCAAGAATCTCTTCTCCATTCCTGAATCTCTCTTAAGCCCCTGGGCAAAATTAGGAATACCCCAAAATGTACTTGTAGGGCCTCTGGCACAGGATATTTTTGTGTGTGTTTTGCAGATGATGAACACAACACAATCAAATAGAAGCCAACACTAAGCAAAAGGAGTCTACCTTCATATGAAAAAAGCTTTCACAAGTGGCACTCTGTTAGGATACATGTCCTGGGTTCAGCAGCAGCAGTCATTTTTTCTCCTTAGTAGCTGGTGCAGTGCTGTGTTTCTGACTTTCAGCCTGGGAACAGCACTGATGACATCGATGTTTTTAGTTGCTGCTCAGTAATGTTTATTCTGACCAAGGACTTTCTGAGTCTCATGTTCTGCCAGGAGGAGGGGAAGCCAGCAGGAAGCAGAGACAGGACACCTGACCCAAACTAACCAAAGAGGTATACCATACCACAGCACGTCATGCCCGGGATGTAAACTGGGGACAGTTACCTGGAAGGGTTAGATCACTGCTCGGCCAGGCTGGGTATCAGTCAGTGGGTGGTGAGCAGTTGTATTCTCTTCCCTTGTTATTCCCCTTATCATTATTATTATTGGTGGTAGCAGCAGTGGTTTGTGTTACACCTTAATTACTGGAGTGTTCTTACCTCAGCCCGTGGGAGTTACATTCTTTCGATTCTCTTCCCCATCTCTGGGGGACCTGGGGAGAGGAAGGTGGGGAGTGAACAAGTGGCTGCATGGTTCTGAGTTACAGCTGGGCTTAAACCATGACAGTTCTTTTTGGTGCCCAGCATGGAGCACAAAGGGTTGAGATAATGACAGATCTGACCAGAGAGTGTCTAATTGTATTTGTGATAAGCATTCATTGTTTTGGATTAATAGTCACTCGTCACAATGCTGATTTATTGGCTCTCAAAGTTGTTGCTCTTGATCTCACAGTTTCAGCATGTCGTACCTTACTTACAGCTGGTATTTGCTGTGTTAGTGTTTATTGGCTGGGGGCCTTGGGCTAAGGTTCTTGTTTCATTGTACTTTATGGTAATGACTTGTAATACAATCGAATCATTGATCATGAAACTGATCTGGCTTGCGTTCCCAGTGTGGTCACCATCTCTGTACTTTGGGAGGTATATAATAGAAGTGTATAGCAATTACACATCTTTTTTACCCTCCTCGGGTGGTCTACCTGTGAAGGAGACATTCCCTTACCTTCCCAGGTCCCCCACCAGACCGTTTACAGCATCATTTGAGAGTTCCGAAGGTTTTGAATGGCCTTTGGGTACCCTTGAGACCTGCCTGCTGATTGTGATGGGGATCACGATGTTGGCATGCATATAGAGTGTGTTTTACCCATGACGATTTTGTCTGATCTCAAAAGTTAAGCAGAGTTGTGTTTGAGTCTTGTTAAAATAGCAAAACCTTTATGTTTATTCCCTGACCTAAAACTTCATATCCTATACAACACAGAAGCAACGGCGTTACTCAACAGCATGCTCAGAAAGTATTTTTCAGCAGACATTAGTTCCTGAAGCACAGATGAACTATTTTCCAGAATTCCAGTTGCTTACAAAGGGTCTGGAGAACCACACACCAGTGTGATGGTGTGTAGATGGACTGGGTTGCATGGCAAGTTTTTGACAGTGGGAAGGCTGCAAGGGTGGCTTCTGTGAGAAGCTACTAGAAGCTTCCTCCATGTCCCATAAAGCCAATGCCAGATGGCTCTGAGACAGACCTGCCACTGGCCAAGGCCAAGCCCATCAGTGACAGTGAGAGCACCTCTGGCATAATGTATTTAAGAAGGGGAGAAAGTTACTGCACAGGAGCAATTGCAGCCATACAGAGGAGTGGGAATATGAGTGAGCAACAAGTTGTTCTCTGCAGACAGCAAGATCAGTGAAGAAGGAGGGAAAGGAGGTGCTCCAAGCACTGTGGAAGGGACCCACACTGGAGCAGTTCATGAAGAAGTGCAGCCCATGGGAAGGCCCCATGTTGGAGAAGTCCATGGAGGACTGAGTCCTGTGGGAGGGATCCCATGGAAGAGCAGGGGGAAGAGTGTGAGTAGTCCTTCCCCTAAAGAGGAAGGAGCGGCAGAGACAATGTGTGATGAACTGACCACAACCCCCATTCCCTGTCCCCCTGCACTGTTAGGGGGCCAGAAGTTAGGGAATTCAGAAGCAAAGCAGGGAAGAAGGGAAGGGTGAGGGGAAGGTGATTTTTAAGACTGATATTATTTTTCATTATCCTACCCTGATTTGATTCGTAATAAGTGGAAGTGATTACCCCAAGTCAAGTTTGTTTTGCCCACGACAGTAACTGGTGAGTGATCTCTCCCTGCCCTTATTTCAACCCACAAGCCTTTTGTTAAATTTCCTCTCTGCCTGTCCAGCTGTGGATACCAGTGATAGAGCAGCTTTGGTGGGCACCAGCCAGCGTGAGCCCACCACCGCAGAGCACCTGATCAGCTCCAGAAGAGTCCACTTCCATCCAGAAATGCCAAACTGATAGATCCTCATGGCTCCAAACTGACTCTTTATGGGTGGATTTGTGTATGTTATGTATCTGAGCACATCCACACTGCAGTTTCCTAGTATCCAGATAATACAGAATTGACTGTAGAGTCAGTTTTGCTGAGCAGTTCTTAAATGACTAGCTGGAGGAAATCCTCCTCTGTGTATTAAAATTGGCCATGGCCAAATGAAGATATTGTGCTGGAAAAAAATACTTTGGCTGGTGTAGAAAGTGCACCAGTGAGACAGATTAGCAAGTCCAGCTCTGCCATTTACTGAAAGCATGAACATGTGTAAAAATTAGCAAGTTTGTTAATTACTGTCATTGGTGTAGCTGGCAGTATGGTAGTAACTGCATGGATTGGTAAAAAAATGATAATATAAATATTGCAATGTGTCTCCCATGATCTTCAGCTTTCTAGCTCTTTTCTTTTTCAGAAATACATTTTGCTTTATGGATCAAACAAGAATGAACTGAGTGCTGGCAGAATTAAGAGCTCTTTTTAGTATGTCTGTAATGCACTTCCTCTCTAAAATCTATTGCCACATAAAATTTTTGTTATCCTTTCATTTGACTTAAGATATCTCAGCACTGAAGAAAACCCAGACTCACTGATAAAACACTTGGCAGTATGACACAAAAGAATTCCTTCTAATATAAGTCTTTTAAAATTAAATAACTTACATGTTGTGATTGACTCCCCATTCTTTTATCTCAAGGAAATAATTGTTTATTTCCCTGTATACATGGGGAGCTGTTAGTCTTTAGTATCCTTTCAGCACCACAGTCGGGGCATGGTTAATCACATAAAGACTCCTGTTGGGTTTGCTGAGAATACCTGCAGCCTAAATTAGAAATACCCATTGCGGGACACTGAGATAGAGCTTATGCTTGTTTGGAAGCAAACCAAAGAGTAGTGGCTTGAAAATGTTCTTTCACAGTATTCATATGTGGTTTTCTTCCAATCTTCGTCTTCCCTCCCTCTTAGTATATCCATGGAACCTGGGGCAGTTTCTGTGTTTCGGCACAAGGGTAGCCCCCCATTTTGTAGTGAGCACAGGGAACCAGCCACATGTCTCCAACCTGAGGCTGGCATCCCCTCCTCTATAGGGCTTCCTCAGTCTGTTGAAGGCATCTGCATTGAGTGCAGTTTGCAGTTTTGGAAACATCTGTCCTTTCCACTGCTGCTGCCAAGCAGACCTCTGCAGGAGGAGCTTTTTCTTCTGTTTGTCACTGGGAAAAGGCCATACCCTATTCTCTCTCCCTTTGACATGGCCATATGTTTCTGGCTCTGAGAGGCAATTATCACTACTTACTATGCTGCATCGCTGCCAAATGTAAGAAGTTCATGCTGGCACTTAATGTAAGAGTCACCTGCTTTAGTACCGCAGATCCCCAGAAACACATAGCGCAGTGCGTTTACTGCTGCACTTCCTCCCAGCTGAATACAGCCCAGCTGAGATCCCAGTTACTGAAGCCTAGGACTAACCATACCTTCAGAGAGGCATCTCTGTAGTTAGAAGGATTTGCCAGTAGATCTGTACTATTCCAGCAGATAACTCTTTTTTTACCATGCTATCTTTAAAATACTTAGAATAAGCTGCACAACATTCTGTACAGGTTTTATACCACTCTTATGGCAGTGCAGCAGAGAATGATGAGTAAAGGGTTTTCATTAGCAGCTGCTTTAAAAACTGGGGACTTTTCACACTGCTAATCAACACAGCTATGCTGGGAGAAGTTCTAAATGCAAGAGATAGCAGAACATGGGTCCTGCAACAGCTCCACTCCCTTGGAATCAAGGAGCTGTTGGCCGGTAGAGGGAGATTTGTGAGCGCAGGCAGGGGAAGCCTTTTGAACCGCTGGAATGGGATCTGGAGCTTGCTCTCAGGAGGAAAGCAGCAGCTTAACAAGCAGACCAAAACGCAGAGCTTTTAAATTTGTTGGTGTTGGCAGTGGGTTTTGGAGGTCGTGTTTCCACAATAGTTTTATTACAGACAAATCAGAGCCACTGTCAAGATGGAAGAAATACCTCCAGAGGGTATTTAGCCGTGACTTGAGCCATGCATGGAAGGCAGAGGCAGGAAGAAACTGTGTTGTTACTCTGCTACTGAAAACTTTGCACATAATTCAGTAAATTGCAAAAGGATAGGACTGTGACTAGATAGAAATTAATCCATTTCAGAGGAGTCAGACTGAAACTTAATCAGAAACTGCTTTGAATGACTTTGGGAGGAAAGGGATATTTTGGTTTGCTTGCTTATCTTTGAGCTGGAGCTAAAGCTAGGCTCTTATCTAAAGGACACTACTGAACCTGAACCAAAGGAAGAAAATATATTTCCAGTTACCAAATAAGTTCAACTAAAATCTGATCTTCCTCCCTACAGGCATGTCCAGTACGAGGGCAGACTGCATTTGCTGGTCTTGGCTACATGCAGGGCTGTGTTGCAGCCTCTGTTTCTGCTTTTCTCTCTAGCTCCCCCTCCATTGCATGCCACGTTAGTATGAACAGTACAAGTCTTTGTTTCTGCACCATATTGCTGTGATGTACTGATTTGCTTTTGTGAGGATCTGTGCGGTTTAGGGACCAGCACCTGGGGCCCAACAGCCAGAGCTTTCCACCAGCAGTGCCACTACTGTACCTCACTGTGTACTGGTATTTCTGAACCTTTCTGTGCATATCCACACTTTAAGTTTAAATTGGATTTACTGCAGGAAGGTTGGCTTTGTTCCTCTGCCACAGCTCTGGCAACATTTGCATCCCTTGGCTGCTGCAGTGCTGCAGCTTCTCTCCAGCTCCTCAAACTTGTGAAGCTGGAGAGAAGCAGATGGGAATGTGAATGGTACCTGGGCTTCTGCAGGGGATGAGGAGAGGAGATAGTTCTTCTTCTGGGGAAAAGCCTTATGCAGAGGGTCCCTACTCGTTATGTGATTCTTTCCATTGTCAAAGGTTTTGTGTTCTCATGAAGGAGAAAATTTAATTTGATGCACATTAGTATAGGTTTAATAACTTCTTCTAACTTCATCCTTGTTTTCTCTAGGAATGATTGAAATTGTGAAAGATGCTACAACAATTGCCAAAATCCAACAGAGTACAGTTGGCAACACTGGTGCATTTAAGGATGAAATACTAAACCAGTGGCTCAAGGAACGATGCATGATTGAAGAGAAGGTGAGTCCTCTGAATTTTTAAGTAGAATTCTCAAATGCACCATACTAATTTGGGAGCGCAGAGCCCATACAGTTGTGTCTGTGTTACTTGACATGAATTTGAAAAATCCATTCATTTTCCCTGTACCAAGCCACGGGTGTCTGTGAAAGAGCCTTTAGGATCCAGCTGGCAGCTGAGCTCCTGCGAAACAAGATGCTTTAGAAATGACTTCTCTGTCAGTGATATTTAGAAGTGATACATGATGTGCAGATTGAAAGGACATCCAAGAGCACTGGAAGGCAATGTGGGTTTAGGGAATTAAAAGACAGGTTTGGGTACTCATAACTCCTTTGCTCTGGTAGGTCTACTGACCTACAAGAGAGTTTTCTGACAGCTTCTTTTCTCAGAAAGCATGGGCAACTGTATGCTTATTTTATTTGTGCTAAGGGATAGAGCCTGCTCACACGGTACAGCGAGTGCCATGCATGGCTTTGATCTTAATCTTTGCTGTGCAGCAGTGTATTTTATAAGACAGTTGATAGATATATGTTGAAAGGAAGACGTATGGCTTTGAGAATGACAATTTGGTTTCTAACATTGAAGCATTTAACATCTCTAAGATTTTTGTTTAGTTTCAGGCAGCTGTGGAAAGATTTGTTTATTCTTGTGCTGGATACTGTGTGGCAACCTTTGTACTTGGAATAGGAGACAGGCACAATGACAACATTATGATTACAGAAACAGGTGAGTTATTATTTGAGACTGTCATAGAAGAAGACTGTCATAGGCTGTCTATACTTAACTAGATTTGTCTTTAATTTTAATCAATAATGCATTTAACAATGAATGAAGAGATACAGTCCGGTTCTGTCAGCATTGCTTACATGTTCAGGTCTTCCTGTGACATTGAAATATATCATCACCCCTTTTGGCCTTCAAGTAGGCTCTAGATATTTATCGTTAATAATACCATTCTTTTCCAAGGATGAGTTTGTTACAAACTATGTCCCAAGGAATGTAAAACTGATTTTGTTTAGCATCTAAGATCTAAAATTCAAAAAATTCTAAAAAGTTGGGAGCTGTTCACCTGTCTGAAGTGTTCCTGTGGGTCTGGTAGTGTTCAGTGGAACTGTATCTGTGTCAGAATTCAGATGTTACTGGGCTGTTTTCACTTTGAGGAACATAATTGCTTTATGCACCTTTGTTAAAAACCCTAGAAAATGAGTGTATGTGGACTGTATTGGTTTTGCTGCTGAAGTCTGTGGGATTGTTGCAATTTTCCTGAAAGAACCACAACTTTTTTGTATTACAAACTTCAGGAATTCTTTCCATAGCTGTACGTTGGTTCATCCTCAGTTTTACAGAAGGATCCCTGAACAAGCCATACATATGGAGGAGTTTTATTTTGTCTCAGAAATTAACTTCCAGTTTCATGAACCACTTGCTTCATAATTAGTCTTTACATAATGTTAAGAGACAGAGAATACTTTTGGGCTTAGCTAGAGGCTGTATATTTAGTATTAAATATATTAAAGTTTTACAAGTTGAAGGTTAAAGAGAAGTACTACCCTGAAGGCAGGAATGAGCTAATTGGAGACCACAGTAAAAAAGTTCATCCATAAGTCCATGAGGAAAAGAAGACAAAGAAATGCTTCCATATAGACATTATATATAACATAATAAATATAACATATTATGACATTATATGACGTGACATGACATAACATCGTAACATAACAGTGTTAGAGCCTATAGGCAGAAAATGAGGGACAGGTCAGTAGATATGGAGACAGAGAAAGAAAGGTTATTCTGTTGTGGTCAGGATCAGGTTTGCATTAGTCTTTAACAGGAGCTGTCTTGAATGACAGAAGCCATAAGGCTGTCAGTCTGAGAAGCCTGCAGAGAGTAGATCCGGTAGGTTGGGAGGACTCTGAAAGTGGCTGAAGTGTTCTTGGCAGTTTATTGCATTTGAGCCTAACTGTGACTTCTTCTCTTTACGAAGGTAACCTTTTCCATATTGATTTTGGCCATATTCTTGGGAATTATAAAAGCTTCCTTGGAATTAATAAGGAAAGAGTTCCTTTTGTGCTGACTCCAGATTTTCTGTTTGTCATGGGGACTTCTGGAAAGAAGACAAGTCTCCATTTCCATAAATTTCAGGTAAATAGTGAATATCTAGCTGCAAATCATTTATGCAATGTTTTTTACTCTCTGAAATTAATATTAGTGTCTTAGTTTTCAAAGGTATTTCCTGGATATTATGTTAATAAAATTTACCAAATCATAATAATATTCTGGGATATTTTAGGCCCAAACAAGAGCAAAAATTGTCCGTAGCATTATGGGTACTAGAATTCAACAATCCACAAAGCCACACTGGAAAGCTTCAGTTAGCAGTAGACCAGATAGGCAATCCTTTGTTTCTTGTCTTGATTGCCTTTGTAGAGGACTTCAGTATTTGTGCAACTGTAGACTCAGCACTGAGCAGAGGCTGCCATGCAGTACAAGAGGTGTTCCTCAGCTGGCTTTGCTGGTGTTATTCCCTCCTGGTTCTGCCCCTGTGTTCTGGAGCAAAACACTACTGCATCTGAATAGAAATCTGCAGTGACCCTCAGCTATGCCAGATTCTGGTTTTGTGAGGTGAATGGACTTAACACTCAGAAAGAAACTAATGTTGTTAAAAATCCATTCTGCTGCAGCCTCCATTTGCAATTAAGCCCCTCAAAAAAAGTTGTGATTTTCCAAGCTTGTGTAGGACCTGAGGAAAGCAAAATGCTGTTTAGTGTGTTTAATGAAATGGCTGAGTGTGGCTGAGCAGAAGAAAATGGGTGTCTGGGGTATTAATCCTATGCTCATCTTTAACAAGTGCCTGATTTAAAAAGCAGGTTCCCTATAATATCAAATTAAAAAGTCTCCTCCAGAGTGTGAGTCAAAGCAAAAGCCAAACTTAGGTGTTCTGGATTCCCTGCCGATAAACCAGTCTGTCTCCCCCATGAGGAGTCCAGTTTTCCAACCTGAGTACCTCATAAAGGTTCTTACTGCTGGATAGTGAATATGCCCCTTTGAACATACACAACTGTACAGCAAATAACGAGGCAATTGCCATGCTTGAGCCCAGACTTCTGAAAACAGCTAAAGATTGAGGTGCGACTTTTGAGTCTTTGTTTTGCACAAGGACTGGCTTTATCACAGTGCAGGGGTTTTGAAGGGGCTTGTAGCAAAAAAGATGAAAGAGCAGGGTGCATTTTGCTGTGGAAATGCTGAGCCCAGGCTCCCAGAGAAGCCTGTGAGCTGTGCTGTAAGCAGAGAAGATTCTGTTGCCACAGCTGTAAGCCATGTGCAAGTGTGGGGCTGAAACACCATGCTGGGGTTTGTCATTTCATAGAGGACCTCTGTTCTGGAAGCAGGAAATAGTTTAAAATGTGAAGTGTGCTAATGGAGAATTGGAAGACTATCAACCTGTTGGTGTCTGCACTGAGATAATGCTGTGTTCATATATATGGATCTTCCGGCTTTTTAGAGAATATCTGGCCTTTACTTCAGCAGCCCAAATACCAAAAGCAAAAGGAGGGGATTTTGGTGTTAATCTCTCTTCAGTAAGCCATGCCTTCACCATACAGTCCTGGGTTTGACCAAATACATATTTTGTTATTCTGGTACATATTTCTAAATACTGCTACCATCCCAGTAGTGCAGATGGTCTAGGAATGCTGTGATAGTGCCAATGTCATTTCTGCTACTGCCATTAACCAGATGAAAGGTAACTAAAATAGTAATAAAGAGCAAGATCTGCATCACATATTTTGCTGTAAAAAACTATGTGCTTGAATTATATGGTCAGAGTACAAAAGTAAAATTATAGCTTCACTTTTCAACTGGCTGATTTCATCCTGTTTCCTGATACTGAGGGATTCTTTCAGTGTGTCTGCCAGTTCTTTCATGTATTAATGGCAAAGTCTCATTATTTATCCTTCATTAATTTTTAAGAGCATCTCTCATTGATTTTTACTTCAACTACACTAAAATAGGCTGTACTTTAGAGGAATGGTTTGGTCTTTACAGGCTTTGGTGTTTTTAATATTTTAAAATACCTACTCTAAAAATCTTATTTCTCTGTCACCTATTGGTTATAATCCATACAGATGTGTGAGCCATAGCTCATACTGCAGGTGTTAGAGCAAGTTAATTAAACAAATAAACTTGGCCAGAGTATAGTTTGTTATTAGTGGACTTCTAAAGCTGACAGTGGCTTGGCAGCTTTTCTGGAACTAGCAATAAAGCTCATTCCCATTAGCTCTTAATCCAAATGTTGTTTTCCTTTTTGTTTGCGTTTGTTATGATGGTTTAATGAAAACTTGAGGCCCAAGGTTATTAATGACATTGCAGAAATGCTTAGTAGAAAGAAGTATTTGATGGCCTTTCATCCTAATTGCAAAAATGTATTTAAGCATGACTTCATCTGAGAAGACAAGTATTTTTCTGTTCCATCTATTAATTTTCCAGCTGCCTTAGTACTGTCCAGATTTCTCTTGCTGTAAGTGTCATACGTGGTGGTATTTCCTTTCCAGACTTTGGTTGAAACCAATGCAGCTCTCTTAAATCCTGTGCACATGCAGCTCTTCACTTCTTACTTGTAGAAAGATCTTCATAGTCTTTTGAGCTTTGTCCGCTTCCTTATTATTAGTTTGCCTAAAATTGTCTTTGATAGTTTTTGCATTAATTTTTGAATGCATATTTTATTCATTATATTTAATTTATTTGATTCATTATTTTTTCATTAGTCCTCTGAATTGATACGGAGCTGTATGTTCAGTACTAATAAAATTCCTCTATACCTTTTGTTTACAAAATCTGATGTATTTGATTGTCAAATAAAGGTGACAGAAAGCAAAAGAGTGTCCAGTTCATCATTAAAAAAATACTTATTTGTAGTATGCTGTACAGGGAAGGGATGGCCTGTATAACAGAGCTTGGACACCTTGTATTATAAAAATGCCTGACCTTTAGGATACCAATACTTAGGACAGTTTCAGGGTCTCAAAATAATTATTCTTTATTGTCTGTTGGACAACAGGATTTTGGTTTATCCTCAGTTGCTATCATTTTGCCTTTGGCTTTAGATTAGTTAGCAGCTTCCTCTTAATCCCATGGTAAACATCTTGACACATACGTATGTGTTATTTTTGGTTCTCTCTGCCTCTCTTGGAAGTGTAATAATCAGTTTCCTTGGAAGATATTAATTCAAAACTCCATTCAGCTCCTGTCTGAATAAATAACTGTAACAGGCAGATGCATAATTCTTTCATCCTTTGAATTCCTGGAAGGAACTGCCTTTGAGATGCAGCGATGCCAGGTTCTTGACTGCATAATTGTTTTCTGTCTCAGACACCTGCAGTAGTGAGATGCATCATCCATACCAAAATGTAAAACCTTCTTTGATATAACTATAAAGAGCTTTCATCCCTTTCAAGGGAACAAAACACACACTAACTCTTGTGACAAGATTTCCCTGTTTGAAGTTGATAATACATAAGCAGAATTTATTTTTTCTTTTTTATTTTTTCCTCTGGCATCATGGAGAGAAGCTAATCCCTGTGATAAGATGATGGTGCTTTCTGCTGTGAGTTATGCTTTGTCCATTGTGTTTTATCTTCTGCTTTGCTACAGCTAAACTAACATTAAAGTTCACAAGTATGATCTTATTTCAGGACAGAATTTATTTGTAAACAGTGAAAGGTTTAACAGGAAAAAAGAAACCTTAAAGACAGATCTTCGACATAGCATCTTCCTTCCTTATTATCTGCCTAACCTGTCTGGTTGGTTGTCCTGCTGTTACTAATGCGAACAGTCATAGATGTTAAGGTTATTTATGCACTCCTTACTGTTTCTGAGGAAGAAAGAACCCATATACCTTGTCAAAAACTAAACTGTGTTCTAGAGGGTGGATGAGATTTGCTGGAACTTCACATGAAAATATTTGGCTTTCTTAAGAATTCTTTAATAAATTCATATATATTTGTGGAAAGGGTAAATGGAACATTTAATTGGGTAAGAAATACCATGCTTCAGCTTTGATTTTGACCTTCTTGGAAGTATTTTTCATTTTTTTACATTACTGCATTGCAGGCCCTATTTAACTTTCTAATATATGATTGATTTCTTCATGGCACTGTCTTCCTCAAGATGTTATTTCTAAAACTAAGTGAGTAATAAATTTAATATAAGAAATAATAATTTCATTTTATGTATTCGTCACTTAGCATTAAATCCCTTTCAAAAAGCATAGCTCATTTTTCCACACTGCTGCTATTTCGTTCTTCTAAAGGTTATGTTGTTAAGCACAGATTACTTATATATGAAAGGGGAAAAGCAGTGAAAAAGAAATCTCTGGAATCCAGTATGACAGTGTGGAAACATGGAAGTCCTACTGCAAGACAGTGTGTCTGAAAACTAGAGCTGTCAGCTGGAAAAAAGTCTCAGAACACCAAGCCTGAAAAATTTTCCCCATTAAATAAGCCGTCATCTCTGTAAAGTTAACAGATATATGTATAAAATGAAGAACAGTCCCCTGGAGATGCTGCTTTATTCAGTATCACTTGCCATCCGTGATCTTTAAACAGGAACATACCAATTGGAAAGGAAGACGATGAATTATCTGTCTTTTTTAATGGCCACAGAAAAAGATTAGGAAAATTAATTTGAAATTTTGGTGAAGGTAAGGTTTTATGCTTCAATAATTGATATAATATTATGGAAAAGAGCTGTAGTTTGTACCCCAAAACAGTACTTGTTGCCCCAAGGTGTGGTGATGAATGAAATAATACCAAGTAACAGACGCAAAAGTTGGCTTTGTGTTTCTGCTCAGGTAAACAGTTCTGTTGGATCTCCTCTCTGATGTACTCAAATGATTGAATAGTGTTGGTGAATAGTCCTGTGAAATTCCTACACCATCCCTCAGTTCACCTCATCAGTTAACAAAAAAATTCTTCTCTCTTGTAGGATGTATGTGTGAAAGCTTATTTAGCTCTTCGACACCACACAAACCTGCTGATCATCCTGTTCTCCATGATGCTAATGACTGGAATGCCCCAGTTAACCAGTAAAGAGGATATTGAATATATCCGGGATGCACTGACAGTAGGGAAAAGCGAAGAAGATGCCAAAAAGCATTTTCTTGATCAGATAGAGGTTTGCAGAGATAAGGGCTGGACTGTGCAATTCAACTGGTTTTTACATCTTGTGCTTGGAATCAAACAAGGAGTAGAAAAGCATTCTGCTTAATGTTTTATGTAAATGAAGTGTGGGTGTGAATAGGAGGTTAGTGAAGCTACATGTTATTTATGAATTCAGAATAAATGAGCAGTCAAAATTGCCTTTACTTGCTGGCAGCTTAAATGGATCTTCTGAAAAGGCAAGAACTTTTGCTCTGCCCCTCCAGAAGATCTTCCTGCAGTCAAGATTTTCTTTGTTTTTAATGTCCAATGACACTTCATGTTGCTGGATTCTTTTCCCTAGGCGCTTTGCTGATGTGACCTGCATTTTTCTTGCTTTCTTTAGCAATATGAAGGAGGAGCTTGAGTAAGATGATAACCTGCAAATTCAAATAGATATCCCCTATGACATTAATTGCTCATGAGGGTCAGGCCCTTCAAAAGCAGCAGAGTTTATTTCATATCTGTAGTCCTATTGAAATCCCTGTAGGCGATTCACTTCTTTCTCAGGATGGCTTACACTCAAGTGTTCTTCCCCCACACCCTTCTCTTCTGTCTCTTCCTTAACACTTTGTCCTTTTTTGGATCTGTGTTGTCAGTAGAAACAGCTTTGGCTCTACCACTAGAGGAGATAACCTTACTGTTATTGTAGCCTCCTGACATAGACAACTGAGCTTGACTCTCCTGCCAGGAGAACTTTGGAGTTACCTGGAAATTTCTCAGGTTTGAACCTGGAATTTTGAAGGTTTCATTTTGAAAGTTTTTTACTGTATTTTTTAATGAGGAATGTCCATATTCTATTACAGATTCTATTCTAACTGTAAAGTTACTAAAATTCCACCTGGGTAGTAGAAGCCTTGTAGAAAACACATTGGTACTTCCTTATTCCTGAGAAAACTCCTTATGTAAGAATAATTGCCATTTTACCAAATATTTGAGAAACCCAAAGTAATTTATTCTTTGGAGATATATTTTCGGGCTATACCTAGAAGGAATGACATGTAATCTTTGAAATTGTGTATATTTTGCTATTTATTTTTAAATTCCTTAAGAGATTCTACTACTGAAAAAGCTATTTATGGAAGAAAAAAACCCTTATCTTGAATTTCAGTATTTAAACTGAAAAGAGGAAAAAATGAGCAGTGTTAAATAGAATCTTAACTTCTATACTGTAGGATACCTGCAAATCATTAAATCTGCCTGTGGTAGGACAGGAAAAAACCAGACAGCATGAATTAGTGTTTGACTTGAATTATTATGGTATACTTCCTGCTAATTGATTTTTACCAAAGAGAGAAGATGGCTTACAATATTGCTTTTTTGCACTTGTGCCTGTGTAATTTCTTCTTTCATTGTAGTGTTACATGGGTTGTACATTACATATCAATGATTAACTGAACTTTTTAATTCTGTTACCGTTTGCTTTGATCGTGTCACAGAACTGTTCAGATTTTAACTACTGCTACCACTGTTACTACCGACTGTGTTCTTGAAGGATGCTTAATAAATGTACTGTAATTGGTGTCTCAGTTATGAGATGCAGCCAATCTATTCTTGAAGTGTAAATGTTTAGTTGGTTACTGTGCACAGCTATTGTTGATGTATGTGGCAGACTCTAGCTAAGGAAATCTAAAAAGTTAAAATGTATTCTGTTGTTCTGCTCTGTTACATTATTATTCTGTGCAAGATAGGGTTAAGACCATACTAAAATATAAACTGGTGAATATTGTCTGTAAAATTATATTTTTAGATTTGTATTTTATAAATCTGAAATAAATTGACATGTTCTATTTGTTTGCTTAGCACTCATGAGTAAGCAGCCCAGCCCAAAATACATGCAAATATTTTTTATTCAGTTACTTGAAGACTATGTAAGCTCAGTAAGAAATCATATTTGAAGTCCCACTGAGAGAAATTGGTTTAGTTCCATATTAATAACTCCGTATGATGTCAGATATCTCAATTTGAATAGTCTAGAGTATTAGAATTGCAATTATTGTAATTGTAATATGTGAATAGAATATTACCACTTTCTGAGAGCACTTTATTCATTCCTGGTTTGTTCTAGAAAGAAAAATCTGAAGATTTTAGTGAGTTTCTAGTTTTTTAAAGTAGATCTACTGCTAAATTTAACTCCAGCAAGGGGAAATAAATGTTAACCACGACTTCAAGGGAAATGGCCTCCATTTGCAGAAAAAGGTCTACAAGAGATCTGCGCCCAGAGGAAAGCAGTTTATCCTGCACTAAACTCAGGCTGATGACTTTTATCAGCAGTTTACATTGTGATATGATGAATTGTATACAGTGTTTGTTACAGACATCTGAAACACCTCTGGGCTGAGCTAATTAGCAGATTTCCATTACTTTCCTTGCCCATGAAGCCTAAGGCTGAGCTGCCTGGGCAGTGCTGAGCTGCCTTGTGTCTCTCCCATGGAAGATCACCTCTATATCAGGCATGGAGTGTTTTGCCAGCCTGGCTTCTGAGAGGTTAAAAGTAGCTGCCAAATCTCCTTTTTACCTACAGAACAAGCTATTGGGCAGCTTACCGGCGCATTCATATGGCTGAGTTAGCTGTGTATCTGCTGGCTTTCATGCTCCTCTGGAAACCTCCACCCACAACTGACTTTGTTTTCTGGGAAGCCCTGACACAAGGGCAGAGATGTTTTTTGAAGCAGCTCAGCTTCAAGGTGGAGTGGAATTGCTTTTCTGGTGGGCAGATGGGCACAAGTACACTCCTGCCTGTCCTCATGTAGGATACAACCATCATTTTCTGCAGTGGTGGCTGCATACCCAAGGCGTTGAAAGCTGGAGCCTTAGCACAGCCACCACTGCCAGAGCAGGAAGCTGAAGCACAGTTTCCCCATGTTTGGGCCTAACATCTTCCAGTGCATAAGCGCACCAACCCTTCAGAACAGCTGGTTTAGAGGGACTAGAAAACAGAAGATGTGAATCAGTCACTAACCATGTTTTTCCCAGGCTCTAACACAGCATGCAGACAGAAAATGATGACATTTTCTGAGCAGGTCTCCATTATCATCCTTGTCTCCAGTTAGGCTGGAGAAGAGGAGGCTCAGGGGAGGCTTATTTTCCAGTACCAAAAGGGGGCCTACGAGACATCTGGAAAGGGACTCTTTACAAGGGCATGTAGTGATAGAAGAAGGAGGAGTAGCTTTAAGCTGACAGAGGGGAGATTGAGATTAGACATTAGGAAAATAATTGTGAAAGTGGTGAGGCACTGGCACAGGGTGCCCAGAGAAGCTGTGGCTGCCCCATCCCTGGCAGTGTTCAAGGCTAGGTTGGATGAGGCTTTGAGCAACCTACTCTAATAGAAGGTGTCCCTGCCTGCAGCTGTGGAGCTGGAATTAAATGGTCTTTAAGGTCCAACCCAAACATTCTGTGATTCTACAATTTTATGGCTATTTATTGAAAATTGCTTTTAATGGCTACTTTAAGATGTATTCTATTTTCTTGGTAGTCTGAATTCACATCACTACTGCACCTAACAATGGAAATCTGAATCTATTCTTAGAGTCAGTGCTTCAGACTCAGTTGTGACTTGACATACTTTGGCCGCAGCAAGATCATTGAGATGCTGTTTAGCAATGAGTGTGTCCCCAAGGCTCCAGCCTAATTATATTCCAGGATGGGAAGAGAAGTTGAAACAGAGCTAAAGTGTACAGTGTAAGTATATTTAGATCTTCATTGAATACACTGTTTGCACTTGTTAGAGGTATTTAATCTATCATTAGCAGAATATTTAGAATCATAGAAGAGTTAGGGTTGGAAAGAACCTTAAGATCATCTGGTTCCAACCCCCCTGCCATGGGCAGGGACACCTCACACTAAACCATGTCACCCAAGGTTCTGTCCAACCTGGCCTTGAACATCACCAGGGATGGAGCATTCACAACTTCCTTGGGCAACCCATTCCAGTGCCTCACCACCCTCACAGTAAAGAACTTCTTCCTTATATCCAGTCTAAACTTCCCCTGTTTAAGTTTGAACCAATAAATTTAGCCTTATTTAACACATATTTAGCAGAATTTCCTCTAAAATGGGACCAATGATACAGAAAAACAGATATAAAAAACTGATGAGAAAAATATCAGTGTAAGTTATAACTTTTAGGATATTTTTCATTATAAACCTTTTTTATGGTGTATTAGCAGCGTTCTGCAAATCTGCATGAGTAGTTCTCAGGGTTATGTAGGTGACAAACTCTGTGCTGGTGTCTTTCTAACATAGTTTAAGTAGTCTTGAAAATAAGAAACTATTGAAATTAAAATCTGGGATACCAAATCACCTGCAGGGGCTGGTGGGCCCTTTGAGTACCGCAGTGACACTGAAGTATCTGAGAAACGCTGCTGTGCTGTCATGAATCATCTTACTGCAACCTAGACAATGCATGTTGAAAACAGCACGCCAGAAATTGCCTGTTGTCCTGGGCAGAAGTTTGCAGGTTCCTGCCATGGTCACCCCACTCAGCATTTCGGAGGCAGAATTAGCCAGAAAAGTACTAACATACCTTTAAACTTTGTGGCATGTTTACAGAAATCGGATTTGTGCAGGAGAAGAGAAAGCAGTTTTTCTGCAGTTACTCCATTAATAATAAGGACAAATCAGAGGTACAGGTTATAACCATGGGAGGTTTGTACATCGTACTGGCGATAAGAAAAGGTGACCCGCTATAGTATGATACAGGGAGATGGTTAGAAGGATGTAGCGTTTCAAGCATCAGTGGGTGTGTTATACCCAGCGAGAGTGAGGCTGGTGTTCTGCCAGTTGATAATGAGCAAGTAGGCACTTGACAGGAAAAGCTCTTTCCTTCCTGCCCCTGAGAATGGGGGTTTGTAGTTTCGCAGGGTGTACGGCAGCACCTGACGTGGCAAGAGCCCTCCTCAGGCTGGGGAAGGCAGGGAGGCCACGTTTAGAAAAGTACTGTTTCTCAGGTAATCTCCTGGGGACGCAGAAGAAGAGGCTGTCACTTTGGGAACAGCAGCAGCACAGTGCCAGAAACACATGCCAGTTAATTTTAGCTAACAAAAGAGACCTGTGTATGGCAGAAGAGCTATATCGAGTAAGTATGAGCACATCCCACACTTCGGTGCAATCTCTCTGGTGTTCAGCATTAGGAGTCACAGTTTCCAGGTGCTGGTTGTGCTCTTCAAGCTGTTCTATCCATGGCCAGGGTTTACCACCAAGCCATTTATTAAGTGCATGAAGAAACAAATGGAAAATAATAAACTGCATTTCTTGAGAAGATAAACATTGAGAGAGACACAAAGGAAGTTCAAATCTAATGTAATGAAGAATAACCAAGCAAGATCCCTGAAAGGAGAAAGAAAATAGAAATGTTAATAGCCCATAGTACAAAACAGTTTTAAAATTACAGCTCAGGCTTTGTACCAGATCCTCCTTTGCCTTTGAATTTATCTTTCTTTACCAAGAATAATTATAATGCAAAAGGCTATGAGGGCTATGACTGCTTAACAACCCAAGAAATCTGCTGCCACAACAGAGTTCCATGATGAAGAGTTCATTAACAATTCAAGATATGGCCAGAGCTGTATTTTGCTCAGAATATTTACCATTATGAGATTAAATAAAAAATGCAAAGGAATAATCAGTCCTGTGCTTCTTCCCCAAATCGACCAGCAAGTGCCTGGGACTGGCGTTAAACTCATCACATGGGGAAGTTATTCCCCATCATGATGGAAATGCATTTTTTCTGAAGCCTTCTGGCCCCTGTCAGGGACAGGATATGGGCCTGGACAGACTTGGCTGTGGTGCAGGATGTCAGCTCTTCTGCTCAGCTGTCAAATGTCTCTGCACAAAGAATCTCGGTGAGATAAACAGGTCTCCTTGGGAAACGCTCTCCCTCCAGCCAAAGTTATCCCTCATCTTGATGAAGTTCACGACAGCCTCTCTGTTTTACAAACCTGCCTCTTTCCCACAGAATATGATGTATTTTCCAGACTTTACAAAAGAGCAATTCTGCCTGTCTGCAGAGAAGAATACCCAGACATCTCAGCAGCTGAAGAGCAGTCTGAAGCCAAAAATGCTCCAGGCAGGGACTTCTTGATTCAAGGTGATTCTGCATGCAAAGACAGGCAATGATTCTTCATGCTGCTGCGCACCTTGTGTTCCAGGGCGATGCTAATTAGCTAAATGTTAATTTTTCAGAGGGCCATCTTTGGGAATCTGTGATTGCAACAGCACATCAAAGTGTGGGCAAAGGGTGGCTTCTAACCAGATTGGAGGCTTGAAGGTGCTGTGGAGATGGACACCAGCCCTTTGGGGAGTAGGAGGCCATAGGGTGCAGCTGCATCTTTCCCAGGGCAATGGGGACCCAGTGGCAGCAACTCTGGCAAAAGTGGATGTGGAAGTCAGGGTTTAGGTGCCAGGATGAGCTGTGTGCCCCAGGGCTTCAGGAGAGGGTAAACATTGTGTTGTACTGAAGGCCAGATTAGGAGTCATTTGATGGCAGATTCTGCGCCATCACTCAGCTTTTCTGCAAAATGAGAGGCAGATCCCTGACCATCTGAGGGGGAAACAGCACCACTCACCCACCTCGAGGGCTCCGAGTGCACAACCAGCACCACCAGCAGGGTTTTGACCTCAGTGTATAAGGCATGTTCCTGAAAGGACCCTTTCATGGTGTTCATGCGACTGCTGTGCACAGCTGTAATTCATTAACACAATGTTAGTGGAGTGTCCCTCTTGAGGATCTGAGGAACGCACCTCTTGGAAGACTTTTTCTTAGAGTTTTATTTATTCCCACTGGTTTCCTTTTTATTCCACCCCTTCTTTCTTCTGTAAATGCTAACATGAACCCTTCAGTGATTAGTGTGGGCTTAAAAATTCTTATTTATCCTTATATAAAGGCTTGTTTGGTTTACCCTGTCCTCTAGAGTTCCATATGCCCACAAGGCATCTAAACACAGGCAACAATGCATAGCATTAGGATGTTTAAAAAGAGCAAGAGGACTGTTTTCACAATGTTGGTAGCGCCAGAAGAAAGGACCCAGCTGTCTTCAATGGCACTGACACACAAGATGCTCACCCCAAATTGGAGACTAAAGAACCCCTAACTCATCAAGTATACTTTCAGAGTGTTGACTTTTTTAACTCCCTTCTCTGCTTCTGTCCCCATGTCCCCACACAATTGTCTTATTCTGCACATCTGTGAATGTCCTCTCCATTGCTGCTCCAATGGTGTCTTCTCTAACCCTCCATCACCCTCCAAGAAGCCAACCACCATTCCTTCCCTGCTCTCTAGCTCTCTGTTGGACTGCTTTCCCATAGCAGCCCATATTTCTGTTCTAAACCAGGTCCACAAAGTGCATTTGGAAAAAGAACAATGAACATCCAAGAAAAACGAAGTGTTCTCCTACCTCATGTGTCCCAATAAAGATTTACATGAGCTGCAGAGATTTCTGTGTTATTTTTATAACTTCAGCCACCCACAGGCTGGGGAAAACCCAACCTATACAGAGAGGTCTTCAGTTAATGCAAACCAACTTACCCTCACAGTCCTCACGTACTGGGGCTATCAGGACTATTCAATGAGAATAAAAGCAGTTTATAAAAATGCAATTTACAAAACATAAACTTGTGGGGTTTTGTTTGGGTTTTTTTCTTTTGCGAGTAGGTTAAACCGTAATGTGAATGATCATTCCCTGCTGCGGCTGCTCCTCAGGGCCTTCACCCCAGTTCCTCACTTCTGTTCTCTTGTTGCTGTTGCTTGGGCCTCAAAATCTAGACTGTCCACTTCTGGCATGGTTTAACCCCAGCCAGTAACTCAGCCCCACACAGCCTCTCACTCACTCTTCCCTGGTGGGATGGGGGAGAGAACTGGAAGGGTAAAAGTGAGAAAACTCGTGGGCTGAGATAACGGCAGTTTAACAGGTAAAGCAAAAGCTGCACAAGCAAAGCAAAACAAGGAATTCATTCTCCACTTTCCATGGGCAGGCAGGTGTTCAGCCATCTCCAGGACAGCAGGGCTCCATTACACATAGTGGTTACTTGGGAAGACAAACACCATCACTCTAAACATGTGCCAACCTTCCTACAGCCAGGAAATGCTCAGCTGAATGCTAGCAAAAGACCCAAGTGTCAACAGTAGAGTAACTAGAGATGCTGTCAACACCTGCACTGGGAGAAACTTGCTAAAAATTCTCCTGATTGTGAATCCCTTTCGGACACGAATCTAACAGCAAAAATAAATCAGGAAAAGCTGTATGTATACACTTCAAGGTGCAAAGCACTGGAGGACCACGCTTTCTCAACTTTAATGCTTTGTATTCACCCTCCTGACTACTATTATCTGCGGGCTCAAGGTGGAAAAAGAACTTTACAGTAAACATATATTTGACTGGAAAAGTGGAGAAATCTTAATGTAGTAAATGCAATAGTAACAGAAATACAGCCCTTCCCCAGGATGACCAAGTCTGAACAAACCCAAATAATGTGGAGCCACCACAGTCTAGTTATCCCAGCTGGTAGCATATATGCATCCCATCTCAAACTGGGATCAATCCAGCTAGTGGCTTTGGCACCTGGACCTGCTGAAAAGCAAGTTAGCTTTGTCCAGTACTCTGCATAAAGCAATACTTCAGAGAGTGCCCTTTAGTACACAATGTTCACAAGAGAGAAGCCAATAAAAAGATGCAGGGAAGAGCCTTTATCAGAATTGTAATATCCTAATTTACAACAACAGTAAAAATAAAACACAAGAAAGGTCTGTTAGTGTTATTTGCAAGATCAAGAGAACATAACATGAAACTCAATCTCAGTAAAACATTTAAGAGCACCATTTTGCCAAAAAGACATGCAAACCACAGTACAGACAGTAACAACATGCCAGGATTTGTTTAAATACAGTCGATCTCACAGCAAGACCTCCCAAAATCTTGAAGCATACCACAACCCTTTAAGCACCGCTAGAAGTATGCAACTTGCTGGCAGCAGGGAGAACTGCCCTGCTACAGGGAGAAGCTATGTGAGTGCAGAGGAGGGCACAAACATCCCTGTAGCAACATTTCTGCTCAAGCAGGGAAAGGAAATATTTGTAGATGCAGAAATTTCACAAATCTATGAAGGGCATGATTTAAATGATTCATGGAGTGAAAAAACATGTAGGACATATTTTCTCTCACGTATGTGAGAGAAAATACCCTTATAGAAGGCTGAAAAAAACCCCGACATTTGGAGAAGCACAAACAGATATTTCCCCAAACCACTTAGTGCCTACTAGCAATAAAAACAAAATTACACCAATGAGATAATGAATCTTTCAGGACAATCAGTCCTTTAGGGAAATTTAGGAAACCTGGTTAACTTGCAGAAGGACAAAGTATTCTTGCCTACCAAAGACTTTGGAAAGGAAGAAAGAAAGTTAACTCTAGAGTACATACTATAGAAACAGAATATCTCGTCATTACAAGTAAAATACTTCAGCGGCTCTGAAAAAGGCGACTCAGGAGACCTCTCAAATGTACACACAGGGAAAGCTGTGCATTTCCCCAGCAAGAATGATCCACATTTTCAGAGGCTGATTCCTTCATTCAGAACACCAGAAGCAGAACTCAAGGAGCTTGACAGTGATGCCTGATGCACCCAACAGAGCACAGTAGGAGTTGGTGGTTGCTCTTTCTTAACTCAGGGGAACCCATTACCTGCTGACAGTTGATTACTACGGTAATTTTTCAGTCTCAATCAAACAACACGGGAGCCAACAATACAGCAAATGAGGCTGTGACAGAGCCATACGAAGCTCCTGGGCTGTGAGGGCAGAGGTGTACAATGGTGGAAACTTAGATCTTCAATACATGTTGATGTTTATGTATCCCATCTAATCTCTACAAACTGCTGGGAACAAGATCCTTATTGTTAAATTGCCATGTAGTTTTTCCTAAGTCTATGCTTTACAAAGACTTACACCAAGCTAAAGCGACTGTATGGCATAGAATGGGTGAGCATAGGAAGCCCAATGTTAGTACCAAGCCCAGTGGAAGTATCCAGCCTCGGCGCATGGGCTAGGTTGGCACCACTCGAGCCCTGGGTGCTTGACTGAGAAACCAACTTGCAAAATGCTTTCTGGCACCTTTACCAGCACCTAACGTTAACACATCGTGACTTGTTGAACTGAGTATGAGTAAGTGTAAGAAATAAAAGGAAGGTGTTATCTGCCACTAGTCTCAGAATTTTGCAGCAGGATGAAATCCAGGAATTCATCTGTGCTCAATGGTTTTCTTGAATAAAAAGGCCTGTAAAGAAGGGACAGCTGGAAGTGGAGATTCAAAAGGAGAAGTTCTTGCTAGATTCTGATTTCAGTCCAAATGACAGCAAGGCCCTGAAAGCTGAGAGCTGTGTTTACAAACTTTTGCTGTAACTTAGTTTCTTGGCTGTTCTGCCCACATAAAAGCATCTTTTCCTTAATGCTGACCAACAAGTCAGTAAGGAAAACATCAGAACTGTTCCTGTAGAAGTAAGAGCGCATTAGCTTACTCTTGAGTGCTTACCCTCCAACAACTGGTTTGTGGTTTGCACTTTTCTTAGTGCTACTTTACGCATTGAAAAAGGGCTCTGTTGGAAGGTGTAAGCAAATACCTTCCTGGCAAATGAGTAGACTAGAGATAGTTTATGACTTGGAGAATCTTTATACCCATGAGTCACCATGTAGCAGCATTTGCTAGATAAGGGATTTGCAGTGAATTTGTTCAAGAAATAGTCAACAACAAACATCTGAGGGATTTAACAGATCTGTACACGATGGATGTTTCAGACATGCACAGCCTGCTTTCTGTATTATTCTTGGTTCAATGGACAGAAAGCTGAGAAAGATACAAAAATAGTCAATCAGCTACTAATCAAAGCAAATGAAGGTTGTCGAGACCTTCCCTCAGTTTACCAAACTACTGAAAACAAGCAAAAGCTGTGAGTTTTTTCTAATGCCAAGAGTTATTAATCAACATTTGTTCACTGGAAGATGAGCTATAAATGGTACTATGATAAAA
Source organism: Psittacus erithacus (assembly GCA_009867235.2). Taxonomy (NCBI): domain Eukaryota; kingdom Metazoa; phylum Chordata; class Aves; order Psittaciformes; family Psittacidae; genus Psittacus; species Psittacus erithacus. The sequence goes on along the minus strand of WYDI02038424.1, from coordinate 54,131 downwards.
AGTGCCAAATCACTTAAAACTTCCACAGGAAATGTCAGAATTGTGACAAGAAACCTAAGAAGAAGGCTTAATCTAAGAAATTAAGTCAACAGAGCAACCTAATTTTTATGCACACAGAAGGGACATACGAGGAAAAAGGAAAGCCCTTGTTCTTAGTTGTGCAGTATGCTGCCAGCAGCACTAAAACAGCAAATAAAGAGAAAATGTCTGCAGTATTAGCAAGCCCTGGGAACCTCCTGCTTCACATATTGAAAACTCCAATACAGTCAACCCAAGCACAGCTGATTTTTCATGTTTTGGCTATAGCTACAATAACCTAAAGTAACACTTGCTTCAGATGGAACAAAAGATTTAAATGCCCTAAGAAAGGATTGTGGTATATTTCTGAGCAACCTGGCCTACTGGAAGGTGTCCCTGCCGATGGCAGAGGGTTGGAACTGCATGAGCTTCAAGGTCCCTTCCAGCAGAAACCATTCTAGGATTCCATGATTTTGACAATGTTTTTAAGAATACCTCCAAAATTAATTTGCTTATGAGAATGTGTGGCAAGACACAAGCAAATCATTGTATGGATTTTTTAAGCAAGGAAGAGGAAATTAGTCTTCCTTAATCTTTTGCCTTGAGCTGAGTTGTGAACAGAGCATGTGTTTGAAAAGTTTTATTAATAACAAGCCTGCTTAGTTTAGTTCATCCCATATGGATCTTCATTTATTCACACATGCTTAAATAAAGGCAACAAAATCATGTTTACACTGGGATATTTGCTTTTTTTTCCTCAAGAGGTGATTTCTTTCACACTCTTGCTAACACTGCTATATCTGCAAAGCTTAAGTACAGAGTAAGTTTCCAGTTGAAAACCTAACTTAAATACAAACAGTACATAACCAAAACCATCCTTCCCACAGGCATGACCTTCTGAAAGAAGAAACCTTGGAAGCCCTTGTTGAACGGCGGATGTTCCTGTGGCCAATTTAGGGTGGAAATAAGATAAATAAGAAGTAAGACAACCCCATGGTATCGTTCCACTTCTTTGGGAGGCTCCTGATATTGCTGTTTCACAAGGGGAAAGAACAGAGGAGGTGTAATTCCCCAAGTGAATGTCAGGGCTCATATTGCCTTCGACCTCAGGAGCCTTTTTAATTGTATGTAGGCCACGTGCCTGTTGCAGAAAACAGGCAAAGAGGGGTTTGATGAGAGCAATTGCTTCTGCTCTCTGGATCTCTGCTCTCAACACATTTGGGAGCATATGTGCTTTGGGTAGCCAGGACAGCACACGTCATCAAGGTAGCAGAAAAGGAAGCAACTGCAGTCAGAGTTCAAGAGAACAAGGAGAGCAAAGTTTTGGGTGCCAGGCTGAATATCAAAATAACCAGCTCTGTAGGAATCCAACTCCAAATCACAGTGAATGAGCTGTGATTTGTTCAAGCTGCAACACCACAGGCCTGGGCTTGGGAGCAGGATGTACTGTACCTAAAGAAAATAGGAACAATAAGGTCAGAGCTGGAAAACCAAGGCCCACTTCAAGCATGTCTTCTTCAGCTCTTGGAAAACAGCCTTGGTAAATCTCTAGTCGCATCATCATAACAATTTTCTCAGCTTGTTGGCTAAACAATACCAGTACTAAATATAGGCCTCCCTGGCATGCCAGCAGGAGCCTGCCAAACATGAAGGAGAGCAATTTGTCCTTCCTGAGAAGACACATGCCACTATCAGGCATATGGTACTGAGCCAGAAACAATTCTCCTCAGAATGGCAAACAGCCTGCTATTGGCCTCAGCCTGATGTATTCCATGCTGTCATGTTATCATACTTGTAACATGGAGGATAATTAGGACATTTCAGGACACTATTTTTTTCCAGATAAGAGTCACTCTCATAAGAGAGCTCACTGAAGTGCAGTTAGAAAGTAATGTCATCATTTGAAAAACAGGGAGTAATCTGGTGAATCTTTACACCATGTTTTGAGGTCCTAAACTCACAAATGGGACTGTTCCACCTCCAGCTACCTTTAATATATAAATCAATATGTACTAAGCTCTGTGACAAACAGATTGTCACAGCTGTTAAAGATAAATGAGTCAAATGGGTCAAAGAGAAATGAGCTGCATTTGGCAGGGAATTGTCTCATCATTTAAAGACCAGGCCTACAAATAAACAATAAACTGTGGAAGACCCATTTAATGCAATATATGGGTCTACTTTGCTCAGAAAATGAGCTAATCATGGAGAAAATAAAACAACTTCTTTGTGAATCTCTTCTGATGGATTATCCTCCTAGACTCTGACAGATTGGTCCAGTTTTTAGTGGCTTAGTCATCAACAAGCTCCAAGAGCAAATTTTAAACTAACACAAAACCATGACATTTCCATTTTTTCAGGACCCTTAATCTTTCCCCCACACAAACTAATCAGTTACAGTCTTACACTGGAAATGGATTGTTTACAAAAATACTTCTAAGAAATAAAATGTTAGACTTTTACCCAACAGTGAAAGCTAGTCCGGCGCAAAGGTCCATTGGCACACATCTACTCACAAGATCGTGACGAAGAACAACAAAGGAAATCACTGAGATTTGGAGAAGGTAATTGCTCTATTCTTCCAAATACAACAAATAGGTTCAGAGATAACCAGAACTAAGGAAGGAAATCAGCACTGATTAAAAGTAGGTCTACATATAGTAAAGGGAAGAGTCCACAGATTTTCCCATGTAAGAACTGATAATAGATATGACCAAAGAACTGAGTTTTTTCCAGCTGAAAAGGTTGAGAAGAAGGAGAATCAGGTTGAGAAGGAGGAGAATCAAGTTCATTGGAAAAGTAGAAAGGATTTTTGTGTTGCCCACGAACTTCTCCGCGAGGGAACCACCAAGATGTGCTGAGCAAAGAAGCACAAATCCTTTGTGCTGGGGATCTTTTTCCTTCTCCAACCTACAGCTATGATACCTGCCATAACCAGTAGACAAGAAGCAAGTTAGAGAGTGAGTAAATTATCATCATCTTTCAGAGGGAAAATCAGAAATGTCACAAAAAGAACAAAAGGCAATAGGACCAGCAATTCAAAAGTTTAGTTGCTCTTTTTCAGGCTGAGAGCTACTAGTTTGTCCTGGGTTCAGCAGTAGCAGTCATTTTTCTCCTTCTTAGTAGCTGGTGCAGGGCTGTGGTTTTGACTTTCAGC